>JAODJX010000143.1:467287-510342 GCA_026776945.1 Isichthys henryi
TTTTTTTTTTTTTTTTTTTTTTTTTTTTTTCAACATTTTTTTTGTTTGTTTCACAAAAAACCCCCCCCCCCCCCCCCCCTTTTTTTTGGGGGGCCCCGGTCCCACCGCCCCCCCCGCCGGCTGCCCCGCCCACAACCCCGCCACCACACCGGGGGGGGGGGGGGGCGCAGAGCTGGGTGGACAGATACTTCCCCAGAAGGCAGGAGGCCCTGCTCCCTAAGTCCATCTGACCCGCGAGGGGTTAGGATCCGGGCGGGGGGGCAGGCAAACAGCAGCCGACATTCGGTATCCGTGACCCATGACCTGCCCAGGCTCTGATTGGATGCGAGAGCACATGGTGGGAAGGCAGATCCGGTGACACTTTCCCGTGGCCTTGGGCTGCCGGCCTGGTGTGTTTCTCTAATAAGATTCCTCAACAGGGTGGAATCTATTAGTTCCAGACATGCCAGACTTAATCCTGCAATGAGAGACGCATTCTTTGGGAAGGGGGAGGAGGAGGAGCAGGGGGAAGGGGAGGTGCAGATACAGTTTCAGCGAGCAGCGGTGCACAACTATGGATGGAATGAAGAAACTCCATTTTGAATTTAGGTTTCTCTCGGTGGGTTTTCCTCACGGTGCCGGCTCAGTTCTGTATGAGGAAGCAGAGATCACACCATACAAGAGTGCGGGAGTGTGTACGAGGAAGTCACGGGAGTGAAATCACCCTCGAGCACTCCAAAAAAATAATAATAAAATTAGGGTTCAGCAGCTGGGCATCTGCCAAAATTCTTCAGATGAAATCAATTACAGGCATAAACAAGCGGCATCACTCTCTCTGCTGACAGAACTGAAGGGGAATAATGGCATTTAGCGAAAAAAAAAAAAAAGACAATAAAATAAGGGACTGGCTTTCTGTCACTGCTAAATCAAGCTCTGCAAAGGTGAAACAAAGAAGGATACGCTTAACGTGCCAAAATAAATGAAAGCAGACAGAAAATTATCAGAGCTTTTCCCTCACAATTACCATAATCAGGAGCATTGCCATGGAAACACTCATCTTCTTCAAAACTGGGGGGGGGGGAAGGAAACAAGAAAAACGGGAGCACAGAGATTCCTCCGTTTCACTACGAATGTCCATCTCTTGGCTGACAGGACAGGACAAGCTCGGGGCTTCAGGATCACACTGCTACGCTCCTGTATCACGCTGGGGGGGGGGGAGCGGAAGGTGGGGGAGGCATCCCAGCGGGATAACGACTGCGCCACCCCATTCCTGACGAGCCCTTTACTGCACCTTCCCAGCATGCACCCTGATTCCTATCACACGCTGCTTCACCGCGAGCCATCAATCCAGCAAGGGGTTTCTCTCACTACCAGCCCAGATCCCATACTAGTACGACACATGCTGCCAATTGATGTTCCCAGGATGACGTTTCGGTACGGGGAGGGGGGGCACAGCCAAGGGACTGGACAGGTGACCTGATGCTGTTCAATGTGCGGCACCTTCCATCAAGCGGGGGATGCCTCCCGCCGCGGGCCCTGTTCCCGATACGTCGGCAGCGAATGGAACAAAGGGCAGGAATGCATGGCTCTGCCTAGGATCCAGCTCTCAACACTGCAAGCAGCTGATGCAACACTTTTGCATCTTTCTCAGAGAACATCGCTGAACCAGCAGATATGCTGACAAAGCGCCGGGCCACACTGCGGCGGGCACGCCGCTGCTGGTTAATGAGCAGGCCGCTCCGGGCGAGAAAGGTAGCCGGGAACCGTGTCACAGAAAGGAAGCTGGCCAGAAAGGCCTCACGAGGTTTAGAAGACTTGGAGGGGCACCAGGCGGGCCCACAATGTCTGCAGCAAATCTGCAACGTCTGAGCTAGCTGACAGTCAGGCACTGGGGCCTGGATTCAGAACTTCTCAAAAGCAAGGCAGAGGTCTCAATATTCCACTAGTAACATGCTAAACCTGCATTTCCACAATAAAATTGTGGAAGTGAATATTTTTATATTTTCAAAACACTCTCACTTAAGACATCAAGACAGCTGAAGCCCTAAATACAGACCATAAAAACTGCAGTTAAAAATGGCACTGGTCTACATGTGCCTGGTTGGATCCCTCTGACTACCCACTGAAGAGGAAGTGTGTCGGGGTGGGGGTGGTAACACCACCTCAAAGTCCTCTTTCAGATCCGATCCTCAGGAAGATCTGTCTCTTCTTTCAGACCTTCTCATTATCACAGCCTCAGAATGGCACGGTTAACAATAACGCTCCAGGAAGGACACTGATGGCTGAGGACACTGATACTCCTGAGACAGTTAAGCTGAAGCTTGGGGCTTATTGCATGGGGGGCACCTACTGCTGGCCACATTGCTTCTGCAGTTCCATTTTTAGCAGTCTTTCTGTTAATGACGGGCTCCCATAATGTGGAACTTGTTATAAAATGCAACCCCAAATATGGAAGTAGCTGGAAATATCTCTGGGTCAATAAGCTGTGAACGCCTGAATACTTCATGCTTATTGGCCAGGGGTAGTAGTCACATGGGCGACCACGATCAAGTCTGTCCACATTTCAGCAATGCAAGGAACCTGGAATGATCAGTTACAGTGTAAATACAGGAGGAGAATAATGCGACGTTTTCTGACCTCATCGGGAGGCAGAGCAGAAACTGCGACGGCCCCGTGTCATTCAGTTCCCCAACGTGAGCGCGCTCACACGGCCGGACACGCACCAGACGGGGCAAACAATGACAGCAGAATAAAGCCTCACCCGCAGATTTATTGCGCTGAAAAGCCTTTAACGTAGGACAACAATAGGCCATTTACTGCCGCAAGAAGCGGCGCATTGAGGCATCCGACCCACGGTACCGACCAAATGACTCTGCGGAATGCAGCCCGGCCCAGCGGTGTACAAACAAGGCCACTGAAAGTGCGACGTTGCTAGGGCTTGCTTTTGTAAACACCTCGGCATGGATTTGCCAATGGCCAACGGGGTGGTTAAAGCTTCCGCATCTCAGCTGGGTTTCTGCTGCAGGTAAAACAGGAAACTCATAAATGAGACCTCATCCTGTAGGACAAGGCCCAGTGGTAGCCAGTCTTCAGCCAGCTGTTGTCAACGCAACACAAACAATTCAGAGCCACAAAACGGTGTCAACTGTCAGGACATGTCCATACAATCTACTACCTCAACACCAACACATTTAGGATCATGCAAAAATTCCTTATGGGGTCTGCCACACACCAGCCCCAGACAGGCATTTTACCTAAAAACCCAGACCTCTTGGGGGGTGTCATGCAAACACTAATTTTGGTCAGATCACTGGCCTTGCTCTGTAGATACCTTATTTGTGTATGTTGGGGGGAAACCATTAAATGGGTGATTATTCAAAAGGTAACCAAGGCCATATCCACCCCGTCACTCAGACTAAGCTTGGGGGAGGGGGAGGGGGTTATATCCTTTAAATCTAATGAATCAGACTGAGGGGCCGTAAACAGATAAAAGCCCATCAACCTCGCTAACTCGCTCCAGATGGGGACTGGCAGCAAATGAAGATGGAGGGGACAACACTACCCCCCCCCCCCACCCAGCCTGCCAACTCCCAGCCATAAAGGAAGCGACATCCCCTCATCACCTCATCATACCATCCAGGAGGTGGAGGTGTGAAACGGGGGGAGGTGACAGGTCGGCATCCCGAACCGAGACATGCCGACCGATTGGTTTGACGTAGACCATAATTAAACAGTCCGCTCCACCCAATGACACGATGTGATTTTTGTACTTGACAGCTGTACCCCTCCCCACCGACTCGCTCCAGCTTTTAGGCTGCAGTTCATATTTAGCTTGCGGGCGAAATGCTCTGCTGGACACAATCCGCGAACTATACTGTGTCTGGCATTTGAGATTCTCTTGTCGACAGCGTGCAGAGGTTTAGGGAGAAGAGAAGTCCCAGCAAGGGACTTTATGGAAAACTGTACTGCTGACCAAAGGCCATTTGTAAAGCAGACAAGATAACAAAGACAAACGCATGAACCGCGCAACCCACAACCTACTCTAACCACGCACACACAAATGTGTTAATGCTAAAGAATTGGTCCCATATGAAGGTGCTTTATGGAGGCTTTGATGACTTTTATGCCCTTACTAGGCTATGAAGTTTCTTTTGTAACTGGCACCGTCAGCCACAGACAAGACCCCAGGGCAGGCTCTCTCAGCGCTGGTACCCTGTGCCCGCAAGCAGCAGAGACCACCATCTGCAGTGCAGTCTGGCCATCCCGGTGTCGCTCGTGCCCAGGAGAAGCGCTCAAATTTAGCCCGCGCCGGGACGGACGCCAGATGGTGCAGTAGACTCCAGCAGAGAGACAGTGTTGCGGGAGGAGATGTACGGAGGCACGCGTTCAGCCATGTCCAGGAGAAGCCTGAGAAGTAGGTGACTTTCGTCTGTATCCAAAAAAAAAAAAAAAACTTCCAATGGCAAGATGACCACAGAAAACATTACTCATGCACTAAAGCCAAATCAGACGCAACTAAGTATCTACTTTCTGTTAAGATGAAAGTGTGAAAACTAATGAGGATGGAGGGCCTGTGGCACCGAGAGCCCCAGTGGATCGTTACTGATTGGTACAAGGAAATCAAGGGAAATGAGCAATAGGGTTACAGTAGGGTGGGGAACGATGGTCGGGGTGCTGGGCTTTGGTAGGCAAGAGTTAAGTCCAAACATGGGCTGTGTGATCACTGCTGCTTTCGTTTCAGCTGAAAATCACCAACCTGACTGAACGCAAAGTCGCAGCTAAGTTGGCTCACACAATCGTCTAACTCTCACTTCCCCCTTACTCAAATGGACGCTGTCTCAGTCTGGCAGAAAGAGGAACATCCCACACCAAAGCTGCAAATATAAATGACGGAGGATTCAAAGGACAAGTTTGGACAATGGCGTGTATCTTGTGACCCCTCATTCTCACTCTAATGGTGGCACAGTGTGACAGAAGCACTTCAAGCACTAGTGAAGAGGAATTTTTGGAGGGTGGAGACTGTGACCTTCATGTAACCCATGGATCTTCAGGTAGACCTTCTGGACAGGTGGTAATGATGTGTAGGCCTTCGAGATTTGAGGAAGCTATGATGTTGGAATGTAAAACATGCAAGGGATACATTAGCAGCACGTTGAGACTACAGAACCCAGTCTTTTTAAGTGAGAAACCTTGGTTTCTCTTACCTTTGTTCCCGCCAAACTTGATAACGAGAATTCAACTGATCTTCTAAGGACTACAAACTGTTCTATCACAGACTTTCTGGAGCATAAAGTGTGAAGTCGCATCCATCTATACATGGAATGGAGAATCTTTATCTGATACCGTTTTATAAATCTATCGTTAGTCATTTTCACATCTGGCACAAATGTCACTAAAGATCACCTTGGTTGGAGAGACTAAGATACACAGATTTGCCAGGGGCTACGAGGATCACCATCCCCACAGGGGACTGCAGGTAGGGCAAGTGCTGCCCTCTGGCCCTCACTGGAGATAACGGATCTCATTAAGCTCTCTGCATGTGAACACACGGCCACAGAGAGGATTATGAGCGCTGCCACTGAGCCAGGCGGCTACTCGGCTGCCACCACAGACACCGGGAAATCCGTAGTCCCTCAAAATTCTCCCACCCAAGCAAGGCCCAGAGGTCCACCAGGAGTAAGAGAAGCCAGGCGCCATAAGCAGAAGGCTGTTCAGTTACATCAAATTATACAGTAGCACAAATTGAAAATTATTGCAAGATTCACTTTAATGTTGACGTAGATATATACATTTTGTTTAGCAGACACCTTTATCCACAGTGACACACAACTGCAAAAGCAGGGATGGACGGCCCCTGCAGCAACTGAGGTTAAATCGCTCTGCCAACCGTGGGATTTGAACCAGTGACCTTCTGATCACTGAACTGCGGCCTAACCCACAAAGCCACACAACAGCCCCAGATAAGCACTGCAGAACAGAGGCATTAGAAACCACGCTTATGGCCCAGCAAACTAACAGACGCATCTAATGGGCCAGTGATGGCAACCTATTGTTCTGTCACAGGGATACATGCTAAAGATGTCACAGCTCTCAGGAGTCAAACTGTCACTCATTTTTTTTTTTTTTAGGTCTCTCAGGAAGTACTGAAAGCCAGTATGAGGACTCCTTAAAAAGACCTTTAACAGGAGAGGCGATGACTCAACTCTCTGTTCCTCAAAGTACAGGAACAGTTGTGCAATGGAGCTTCCCAGACAGCAGCAACCTCTCATTTAAAAAAACCTGTGCTGGCTGAATTCGGCTGTTTTTTCATTCATTTTAGTATTATCACGGGGGTGGGGGGTGTATTATAAAGCAATACTGTGGAAAAAGCAGACCTTGAATTGAAGAGTTATTTCATTATGAACGCCCTAGAGCGAGAACACTGCTTCAACACTGTTACTTTCCCTGCAACTCAGAGATATTGTCCTAAAAAAAAAAAAAAAAAAAGTAAAGTAAATAAAACCACCAAATGTCTCCCCAGGTCATTTTATACTGAACACTGAAATGCCTCAAGTCCTGCCAAGACCACACTTTTGTTATTTTGTGCAGTAGCAAACAGCACTAAAAGACATAGCCAGACCAGGCCCTAGCAATACAAAGAAACAAGCCGAACAGGTCTGTGCCGTACGTCAAGCCAGTCAAGTGCTACACAATCACAGCAGATTTCAAAGGCTCACGGCAGGACAGCTGAACTCACCACAAGCCATGGATTCCTCCCACAGGGCAAAAGGAAGGCTGAGAGAGGATATCATTCCCCCCCTCCTCAATCAAGGTTACTGCAATCACAGGCTAGTAAGCAGATCAGCTTTGGGCAGGCAGCTAAAAGCAAACGACACCATGAAGATGCTTCCATGACTTGTCAGCAAGTGGAACCTACATCATCGTTCCCCCATCACACTATGTGAGAAGAAAGCTGAACAAGGCCAATCAATGGCAGATTTTTTTTTTCCCCCCACAGAAACTCAGATGCGCATGTTTGTGGTTAAAAAGAAAAGCAAACCAAAGGCTGAAAGGCTACCTTGGTTATGGTGACTAACTACATATGTAACACCAAAGGACTATTGCTATTGCTATGTGAGTAGTCAACACAGCTAGCGATGGAGCCCTTGGATATTTAAACGGTAACATTTCTTTTCAGCCGGGTGGCTCTAGGCCCCTCTAGAGAAACCGCTGCCGAGACAATTGGACTTTTGTTCCTCATGCTATTTCATTGTTACTACGTTTACTGAGAACCACTGTTCTGTGAAGAATGAGTGTGAGATGACTTCATGCCATTCAGCCAATCACGGAACGCCGTGTCAGAAGGCCTGGCTGACAGCAGTCTCTGGCCCGGATGGCTACTGGAGTCCGGACCTTCAGGTTTTGTCACGCTTAAGAGGGCAATGGTGACACGCTCGCGAGGCGCAGCCCAGTATGCTCCGACAACGGGGAAAATGAGTCAAGGCAATATTGCAGCTGCTGTCTTACAATAAGTCCCGTTCAAAGGCGATTTGCTACGCGTCGAGGTCAGAGCGACGGCTCTGCAGGCCATGGGCGCCAGTATCTCCCCCCCCTCGCCACATGGGCTCCAAGATAGCGAGAGGTATTGTGGCAACGTGCCGAGAGAACATATGCCGAACGGGAGATAAGCGGAAACTAATCTACAAGATGATTACTAGAAAGAGAACCACGACGGCGGGAAGAATCTGCAGGATTTACACAGCACTCGACATTTCTGCAGCAAACATTTAAATTTCTGTTAAAACTGGCGGGTTTGGGGTAGGTCATAGCCGAGGCTTCCTTACCGAGTTCATCCAACTGAAGTACAGCATTAAGCTGTTGGCACTGCCCTGCAATGAGTTTTTAGAAGCAGGCAGGTCGTGCCGCGTAAAGGCTGGAGATAGACATCTGACCACGCTTGCTGGATCCCCTTAACTGATGAGGACATTCCTCCATGCCGTCTGAATCCTCATCAGCCTGTTGGCATTGCAGTCACTATTCAGAGTCACCTTAGAGTCAACACCAGCGGGGATGATGTTCTACTACCTGCAGAGGAGTCCGGCCCAAGCAGCGTCTGTTTAATAAAATAGCATTACGCCATGTTCCACAGATTTGGCATTAATTGAGCCAGGCGCTGCAAACGCAGCATGATATACTCGCACCGTCCAGGAGTGACGTGTTGAGTTCTGCAAGGTGGCAGCCCCAGCTGCTCCTTACTGTAGCACCTGCAAGTGTCTGGAAAACTCCCCCCATCCCACCACAAATGCTACGAGCTTGGAGATAAGGGCTGGGATGAGTGTGGAGGGTTCTAGAATTTTCTCCTCTCTTTTTTATTTTAGACTGCAAATACAGATAATCAGGTGATTCTGGCACCATCACACTGCAGGCACATCTTGCTGCCCACACCCCCCTGGGAATAAGCGTAGCCACTGCAGCAGAGCGGGCAACCAACAGTGGGATCATTCCAGGCTGCACCAATGCAGTGTAGCATGCGGCACAGCGCCGCCGCCGATCTACATGCTTGGCAGGTGTTCCTCGTAGTCCAGGTCCCCTGAAAAAGTCTGAGTCATCCTCCAACACTGCTGGTCAGAAACAAAAAGCTTGCGAGGGGACACCTTAGCAATGATTAATGATGCAGGCCAGACAGCCCCCACCCACCAAAGCTGCAGACACCCTGTAGCTGAGGGTTAATCCATTACCCTCTTCAAAGGAGCCGCGAAGGTCACATCGATGTGGTGGAGGGGAGGGAGAAAGCTGGTACCTAACCTCCCCCCTACCCCTGGCTGGAGCCCCCTTCTGCAGATAAAGCTGTTTTTGCACAAACGACAAACTGATGCGCTACCATCACCTTGAGATGTCCAAAATGAGCCAGGAAGGCCTTCCGCTCAGGGGAAGTACAACATGTGGTGAATCAAGGAAATGCCCCCCTCCCCCCCAACGATCCCCATTTAATCGCAGAGCTCCACATCCCGAGGAAGCCGGAGCCGGCAGCCTACTGGGGCCGCCAATCTGAAGGGGCTTAAGGAAGACAATGCCGGATCTTCCTCATGCCGAGCCCACCAGGGACAGACGAGAGACCGGATATCAACACATTCCGGCGTGATCTCCAACGCAGCGGGTGGGCGGCCAGTCTCTGAGGACGGGAGTTAATCCTGAAGGGAGGCCTGCCAGTATCTGACACAGCGCATCAGGCACAGGGGAGGCGGAGCAGCTATGGCATCATACTCTCCACCCCCACACATGTATTAGCAAATCACACATCCCAGCCATTCTGGGGAGAGAGCCGAATCCTTTAAACCTGCCGCGAGCAATGGGCTCTGTTAGAAGCAAACACGCAGCAGTCCTGCAGGTTACAAAGGGGCCACAGTCAGACACACAAGAGGCGGTCCCGCAGGTTACGGGAAGGCCACAGTCAGACATGCATGAGGCAGCCCCGCAGGTTACAGGGAGACCACAGGTCTGACACGTGTGAGGTAGGCCCACATGTTACAGGAATGCCACAGTCAGACACGTACGAGGCATCTCTGCAGGGCTGCAGTCAGTCATGCACGAGGCAGGCCCACATGTTACGGGAAGGCCGCAGACAGACACGCATGAGGCAGTTCCGCAGGTCAGACATATGTGAGGCGGCCCCGCAGGTTACAGGAAGGCCGCAGTGAGAGACACGAGGCGGTCCCGCAGGTTACGGGAAGGCCACAGTCAGACATGCATGAGGCAGCCCCGCAGGTTACAGGGAGACCAGACATGCAGGTCACAGGGATGCAGCAGGTCAGACATGCACACGGCGGGCCCTCAATTTGCTAAGAGCATTCCGACTGGCATGTTTAACAGCCACAAGACTTCAAAACAGTTATCAGTAACATGGGGGAGGACACAGGCAGGGCCAGAGGACCATCACCAGTAACATGGGGGAGGACACAGGCAGGGCCAGAGGACCATCACCAGTAACATGGGCTCCCTGTACTAGGATCAGAGAGAGGAAAGCTCAACCACCTGAGACGGACAGCAGCCGATCCATGCCGACAAGCTTCCCTTAGGGCTGACAGAAAGGAGTGTGCTGCACGTTGCCGGGCTCATTTATGTGGCGCTCTGAGTGTGTTCTGAGAATGGCAGTCGATCAGCCTTCCACATGAATTTGGACAGAACATTCGTTCTTTTTCTCTATTGATATGATTTGTAAGAGCCCAGCCTGTGTGAAAAGAGTCATGCAGACTCGGTACAAACCCATCAGTTTTTTTTGGAAACAGTAAATAACTGCATATTATTCCAACAACACACTAATATATACATTTCCTCTACACCGAAATTACTGAAGGTAGCCTCTGCCTTGCGCTTACTAACTTCACTGATTAGATTCAAAGCCCCATAATCCAATTTGCAGCTTAGCAAAAGTTTCCAGGACAAGATACTCAAAACGTGTCCCATTAGAGGCACACGTGGGCAGCTCAACACGTTAAGTATTCTGCTCATAAGGCTGAAACCCAGCAGGAGGTTCGCCGACACTGAGAGACCCTGCTAATTTGGTGGTCTTTTTTAAACGGCCCCCAACTGATCTGTCAGACCGAGAGTGGCGGCCATTTTGACTTCCAGCATTTTGACCCCGCATCTCACAAACACCCATTTATCCAGCACCCTTACAGCATATTTTGGGCTCGATATCAAGAACCTAATGGAATTGTGACTATTCTACTTCAGACAGGATTCAAACTAGCAACCTCCTAACCACAAGCACAGAGGTCTAACCTGCTCAGCTACACCCCAATGAAGGAAAGAGGCAATAAGGCAGGCTACTACCCAAAACAGCCCCAACCCAATGAGGCTACAAACCCATCGAGGTATATAGCCTGATCAGCAGAGACATGCGTGTCGTCATAAGACCGTAACACTCTAAGGTAACGCATCAACTTATGGCTCTCCATGCGTACCATGATCGCATCAGTCACGTTACTCAGGATGTAAAGGGATTTGGCCGCTGTGAAATCTACTTTGAACATGGGAGTTAAAACACACGCAGATATTTAGGCAAACATTAGGCTAAATAAATCACCCCCCACCCTGGGAGAGACACCTCAAATATCTGTGCAATGACATCCAATCCTGTATGGAATGTGGTAGTTTGCCTTCTACAGCTTTGGAAATGAAGCAAAAGATCATACTGGTCAATGCATAACATCCACTAAATGAAATGTTCACTAAATGAAATGTAAGAGGAGACCCAACGATTTCATCGATCTGAGGACCAGACATATGCCGAGTGGAACCTGCTGAATCAGAGAGGCTTCGCTTCTTAATCTCCCATAATCCTTTCTGTTCATCCTCCCCCTACCACATCGCCATGCTAACTCAGTCCCACAGGTCCCAGTGTGAAAACGTTTTAGCTGATAGACTGGGAAGGGGCCAGTAATGACTTGAGCAGAGACCTGGCAGTTTCAGCACGGTCAGGAGACACCAGAACAGGAAGCAGGAAATGGGGCCATTTCAGGTGGCAGGAAAGCAGGATGGTCACCACAACCGCTCAGGAGGGCGCTGTGAACATTGGGAGGGTGATCTGGCCAGTCACGGGAAGGCGGCAGCTCCCAAATCCACACTCAGAAACATCTAAAGAAACAGTGGATAAACCTCACTAAGCGTCAGCTCTCACCATCTCCCAGTGTTCAGCTAAGGGGAGAAGAAAAAAAAAAAAAAAAAAAACACACACACACACACACCACTGAAATTATACACTGAACAAAATAAAGGGACTGGACAGCCAGAGTGAAACTATCACAGACCACCAGGCAAACCCCGCAATAAGCTTATTTTAGGCTCTCCTGGACAAAATTATACAGGCTGGGGTGATCACTCATAACAGCACTGAGTTCTGAGAGGACTCACTATTTATTCCCCGAATACTTCTGCAGGATGGTGACCCAAAGGGGATTTTTAAATTTAGCCAGGCAAGAACATATAGGTTAATTATCAAAATTCTGGTTTGACCTCCATTTATAATGCATGGAAACATGTTATTTAAGGATGAGACCTATTATTAAGTAACATCAATTATACAGCAGATAATGTGATTAATCTAAATCTCTTTCCTGTGATCCACCACTCAAACTGCAGCTATCATAAAATATTTTTATTAAATATGCACTGGCATAAGACAAAAACGTACAAAATTTAGCTTTTTAAAAATCAATTGAGAAAATGGGATCTTTAAATACAAGCCATGCTGTGACTGTTAAAATCACAGAAACAAAACAGCAGACAACAGCTCTGCACTGGGCTAAAAGAGCGGCCTTTCCGGGGCTGTCTTTCTGAGACAAACCGTAGCAGCCTCCCCACCTTTTCCTCCTACTCCTCTTCCTCCCCTCTGCAGCTATGCACTGCCTGCAGTACAGCGCCAAACACGGCGGCGAGGGATTTCGTTGCATCAGCGGATGCGCTTCTGTGCCATCTCTTGGCGCGAAGGGGGGAGGGGGACGGACAGAGGAACATCATAGCTCCGTGTTTATCACATGACAGACCCTTATTCGTCCGGCGCATCTTGGGACGTGTCCCACACAAACGCGACGATGACAGACGCACCACGTTTATCCCCACCGGCGAACGTGTCCAGGCCCCCACTGGGAAACACAGACGACCCCTACTCAAACCTACACCGCCATCCCGTTGCTGCCGGGAAGCCGGCCAGCTCACGTTCTGCCTCGAATGAGACGACGGGCTACAGCTCACAACAGCAAGGAACGGGGAGAAAAGCATTTAATGTACTTCCATGTAAAATGCCATCTCCCTTACAAGCAAAACACCTCGCAGGTAGGTGAAGCCATCAAGGTGTCCTTGTTTCTTTTATGACTTTGTCAAATAGCTGAGGACAGCTCAAAGCTACAGGGAGAATTTAACACCAAAACAAAACAAGAATGTTTTATCGAGATCCCCCTTCACAGGCCAATAGCGGGCCCTTTCAGCACATTCTCCAGCTCTGGGCATCTCCGCCTTCACTTGCGCACCATCAGAATAGACGGCCTATAACGCTAACCCTGGGCGTACTCTTGTGAGAAATGTGCACGGTGCCCTGCTTCATGGGGAAACCCACTACAGAAGCGGGGAAGCATCGTGAGACGCATTTTGATGGTTTTTATCCTTTTAACGCTGGGCTGTACATCAAGTCACATCACAGCTGAAGCTCTCAAGATGATATCTGTCTTATAGTAGATGCACGGGGCACGGCAGCGTCTGTGACCCACTGATGCTCTCGTGGAGCTGCTCTGAGAACCAGGTGATGCTGTGATGTTGTTCTCACATGTCCCCACATATTGGGGTGCTGGGGTTCCCTTCACCTGCGAGGAACTTCTAAGCTACATTACAGCATCCCCATTGAAAGAGTTAACATTCTTTGCGAGCAGCCTTTGTTCTGTGTGCTTTGCTGTTCTTGTGATTAAATGCCTTTTCATGGCTTCGGCTTTTCGCGGCATGTGCTGGGACGGCCTCCTCCCGGGTTGACGGATCCTCAGGACTGTGGCGTGTATCCGAGGCCCCCCTGGGACACACCTCACCGGAGAGTTATTTTGGGAAATATTCAGCTCCCCGCTCTGGAACATTGTGTTCGGCCTTCCGCTAAAACGCACACCATCCGGTCCCTAAGCGACGGATCGTAGGAGCAGATGCAACAGCGAGGCTCTGGCACCCTTTGTTTTCAGTGGCTGGGTGTGGCCAAGCATAGATAGCCTGTGTTTGGTGGGAAATGCTTCTAGAAGCTTCCATGACATATACGTGCAAGGGGCTGCTCCAAATAGAATCCATTTCCCAGAGTAGGGGTCACCCGCAGTAGGACACACGATACCCCCAATTCAAAAACCCAAAACACAAATATGCCATTTAGAGGCATATAATTACACTTTAAATAAAGTTATTATTCCTCAGCAAATTCTGGTACAGCATATTTAGCTGTCCGAGGACCTCTGTTGGCCCGATGGGCCTCTGCCGTGCCATTAAATCGGAAAACACAAAAGTCCGAGGATAGATTACCACACAGAAATTATACCTTCTGACGCCTGTGGGAACATTTTTCAGCTAGCAGGTGACTTGAGGTATTTAGATAAGCGGGTATAAAGGGAACAGTGAACTTAAGCTGTCAAAGAATCAAAGCGTTTCTGATGATCGAGGAATAAGTTTTACTTCGGGGTATTTCAATTAGCAAGACCAGCGACCATGAGCAGCGCAATGAAGCAGGCTGCGGAAACTGCAAGGTCCTCCTGCGGGTAACATCTGCAGCAACTGCACAAGACAATAGCAGGACGGCAGGACACACGGGGAGGCTTTGATGACACTGCTTTCCCACTGAGCCCCTACCAGCTGTCACACGTCACCATCCCTCTGCTGCCGGGCGTCGCCCACCATCTTCATCCCGGAAAGAGTAAAACCTGATATTTGACCCCCGCACAAATTACAGAGACTTCAAAAGAGCGCAGAGTCCACCACCCCACCCCCGCTGTCCCAAATTGACCATGCGATCGAAGTATGATGGGATGGTCAGGATCAGGGTGCAGCCACCCCCCATGCGACTGTCACCAAGATGGCGTTAGTGCCTGGACCCAGAAGTAGAATCACACACATTATTATTATTATTATTATTAATTATTATTATTATTATTATTCACTCTTAGTGGATCATTCTGGATAGACTGAACCCCCACCCCATCTTGGTATTATAACAGTGCCCAGGCGAGCCAGAGTGTCCCAGGTTGGACAAGCATGACCAACTTCCTCCTGGTGTCTTTCTGAACCCCCCCCACCCACCCACTGCCCAGCCCCACACCGCATGGATACACATTTGCCACTATGGCGGTTTCCATGGGAACCAGCCTCCTTCCTGACAAGTTCTCCCAACCGCCTCACCGCGCCAACGGGGACAGCGGGGTAGAGGAGAGAGCTGTGCCCATGTTACAGTCGACATCGCCGCAGGCGGCCAACCTCAGACGGGCCACTTTCCTAGTCACAGGGGGGCCACGCCTTAGAGCCAGAAAGCAGGGATCCAGACCCGTTGCTATGGAAACCTCCGCCGTGCCCGGTTGACTCCTCGGCACCAGCCTGGAGCGCTCTGCGATTAGATTACGGTGCCGACTTCAGTTCTCCTGCAAGCTACGGCGAATGGCACACTCAGCTGCATAAACGGCACTTCATCTGCGATATGAAGAGGTTCATCCTAAAGAAGTCTGAAGAACTTGAGATAGGGGGACACAATGAAGGGAGCCGCTCCCTTTCCTCAGCGCAGCCTGCGAGACTGGATCTGTGTGTGCCTCGGCACTGAATAAATAAGATCGGGCAGCCAAGGGACGGCTGCAGGGAGCAGGGGGCCTTGTTATCGGCAAGGTCCAAGAGACACCCCTGGCCAACACAAACAGAGGAGAACGGCGGCCTTGCAAACCACTCCCCACCTCCCCATGACCTCCTGCTCAGAGCCATTAATTCAGGCATGCGTGCGGTTCCTAAACGGACTGACTTACCATTTCCGTGCTCGCAGCAGCTGTGACCAGAGAACCTTGTACAGCTTCACATTTTACACGACTACACAGGTAAATATTTGCTGGAAAAACAGCAGGAAGAGTTCCTAACCCAAGGGCAGAGAGGCGGATTCCTTACCTCCCAAACAGTATGCAGTTGCAGAGAATCGATGAATCCTACAAACAGACACAATAATCCAACTACTAAAATCAGTGTTCCGAAAGGGAAAAAAAAAATTTAATTCTTGCTTGTCAGAGACAATATGGGAGAGAGTTGGTGCTGGCAGGATGTGATGCCGGAAATGAGGGAAACCACGCTTAGATTACTGGTAAAGCAGAGTCATAGTGAACCATGCACGACAAACACCCAGTTTATCTCTGGTGTCACCAGGAACTTGGGACCTATTCGCTGCAGGCCCCCCCCCCCCCCAATTCATTTCAGGATGTCCTTTGTCCCAAACAAACTCAACATGTAGAGGGTCACTTTGTAGAGGTGTGCCTGACTAAACCATGAGAACATGATATCATGAAACAGCAGCTATGGTACAACAGGCCATTAATCATAAATACTTTGAGTGACAAGAGAAACTGAACATTATTTGAAGGCAAAAAGAGAGGGTTCCCCTCCGTTGGTCATAATTCACACCATTAACGATTAATGCAGCTTTACTTTGGAATTTATTCATTTTTTTGTTGCATATTCCATCCTGCTCTCCTGTGATGGTGAAGATTGCAGTCTGGGGAGAGGGTCAGTCAGGGGTTAAGGACCTTGCTCAGAGTGGCTACTTTAGCAAACACGGGATTTTAACCAACAGCCGTCCTAGCACAGGCTCAAAGGCCAAACCTGCCTAGCCACACACTGGTCCCCACCTTACAAGAACTATCAAGGAATAGCGTAAATTATCCTGGTGGACAGGTAGGGGAGATGTTCAGTAGGGACTGGAGACTGACGCCCTCATCTACCACAACACTGCTACAGAACTAGAAAGGAATGTGCCATTAACAGCAAGGAAACTGCAGAGCAATTGCTCATCCCAGGAAATTAACAGAACAGGGCAAAACTGTGCACAGACCTCAAATACATGAGGCATCACACGTTACCTGCAAAAGATTTCAGCATCTTCTACTCATCGTGCTTTGCAGTGCATTCCATTTTAACTGGGAAGTCAGGATTTCCGAGTTCCTAGTCGGAAATTTGAACTGGAACGCCCTTGAAGTCAGAGTTCCAATTCGGAAGGTCAGAGGAACCTCTACAGCCCCAACCTCAGAATTCAAAGATGGCTGCACCCTTCATCAACAGAAGAAAAAGCTGTAGATATATACACTGTTTGTTGGCACTTAAGTCTTATGTGTGTCATACACACCGTACTGTCCAACCGCTATTTGCAAACATGTTGCGACAGAGTTTCTATGCACAAAATACCGTGCAATGCAGTATCATCAACTGGTATTGCAAACAATGGCTAACAATGAACCTGGCTGGAACAGGTACTGCTAAAGGTGTTTTACTGGAACACTGGTGATTCAGGTATGTCATCATTCCGAACTCCAACTTCCGACTTCCGAGGTAAATGGAAAGCAGGATTGACGTTAGACTACCAGAACAATCCGTGGCACGAACACCATTTCGGAGCCGCTCGCTGAAAGCCTTCATCCTCCATTTCACTGCCTGACAGCTCAGCCCTTTGCATCAGCATCTCCCATTCTTTCATTTCACAAATAACACTACGGTCAGCATGTGTTTTCTGAAAACCCTTAGCGCAGCTGAACACAAAAACAAACAAATCTGCTATGTCAATGTAGAAATAGAGAATCACAATGAAGTAACTGTAGCTCCGAAACCCGAGCAGATCTTCTAGGAGGAATTTTTATTTATTTTTTTTTAAACAGGAAGGATTCAGAGGTTTCAAGGTGTGACCTTCCTCAAACGGGTCTCCACACTCGGGGTTGAACGAGAGGTCCTTGCCTAAAGCTAACACTGCAACACATAAGTCTGTGCTAGCGAGCAGATAGTTGCCTGATGTCAAGGGAAGCCAGAAGAAACGGTAGACCCCGTTTGCCTTACTTCATCTCGTTTTAAAATCGGCAGCACCAACACAAACAATCAAGCGAACCAGACAACGGAGGGGAGAGATTCCCTAAGCAAGTATCAGACTGCCTCAAGGAGCATCAGTGCACAGGCCATATCTTTCATTTAAGAGAAAAGGAAAAAAGCCACACACATACACAACACTTGGTTCGTTATCTACAAAGGCACTTGGCTGAAAGCTTTTCTTCTGCAGAACAAGATACTCAGACTAAATGTCTTAGTAGTCTTGTAGAGAGAATGATGACAATCCTTTAAGATGCAATCAGGGGCATACATCAAGCCTTTATTGCAGTTTCTCAAGAGATTACATCACTCTAATACCCCGTCGTATCACGTCACTTAAACTGAGCGACCATATTCACAAACAAATGCTATATCCAAGTAGAACAGGAAAAATTAGGTGTGACATTTATAAGAAACCACTAAAGGAATCACAATATGCAATCTTTCAGTTAGTGAGACAAAACGTTTCTGGTGAACATTTCAGAGGAGAACTGGTAGTGAGGTCAAATGACCAAACCCCACTGTGTCTGAAGAAATGACCTCCACCCCTAATGGGGTCTTTGTAGAAGAGAGTGAGTGTGTGTGTGTGAGAGAGAGAGAGAAAGAGGACACCAACACAGAAAGACAGTTTCCCAAGGCTCAGGAATGTGAGGATTGGGCTGCCGGCAGAACTGCTTTTTTGGGTAGATCTTGACCAAAGAGAATCATCAATCATTGAAATAAATTGTAGTGATGACTACATCCACTTCAATGAGGCTGTGTCAGACAATCTTTGGGGGTGTGTGTGTGGGGGGGGGGGTGGCGTTACCTTAGAAAACAGTAGACTTGCGCACAGTTGGACACCCAGGCTAGATCGTATCCAGAATCACCAAGCCAGCACAGCACAGTCATTCCAGAAAAAGCCAGGAAGATGCATGTCAACAAACACCCTGAAGGACTGCTTCAGGAAAACATGGTCACTCAACGACCACCACCAGGATACAACACTGCAGTTAATGGCCAATATATATATACAATATATATCTCACTAATTCTGATGTACAGATGCTCTGAGAGCAACACCCAGGAGATGTGCACCTTATACACAGCAGCAGCTGTGAAATAGCAAAGATCAAAACATAAATGGGTCTAGTTTTCTAATAACATACTGCAGATTCATTAGGGATTGAGCTGAAGACGTAACGTGATGATTGTTCCAGCGACGGCACATCTACGTGCCCCAGAATTCGAGGATCTTGCAGCCTTTGGCTGGGATTAAAATGGGAATATTTTGCCCAAGAAAGACCGGAGATTCATTGGTACCACACAGCGACAAGGACGTCGCTTGGCTGCACAGAAATACCATTCAGACAGCTGCTCAAGGGAACAGAATTGGAGCATGCAGAAAGCACTTTAGATGTTTGCCTTGGAGCAACCTCCTGTTACATGCTGCAGCACAACGCTGGAAACCACTGTTGGTCGTACACTGCCGACAGCCAAAATGACTGGCACAAAAATGCAGCCTGTCAAGATGCAACCAGATGGTTTGTGTTAATAACAGACAATTAGCTGCCCACAAAACTAGACAAGATCCTACAATTTGACAAAGTCTGGTCCTGTAAGAAGGCTGGATCATAACAAATGGAAGAGGACCCAGGATTGTGACGGCCTTTTACCTGCACCACAGCCTTAGACATGAGGACGATGCGGCACTGAACACCCCTCCCTCATTTGTGAAATACATTCAATTCCAATTCCCACACCCAAGAATCACAGTGGCCATGGAAAGAGCAACGATTCATCACCCTCCTACTCCATTCCTTACGCCCCATTCGAGAACGAGCGTGCCAGCACTGAGGTTGCCATGGAGACCTTTCACCCCTGACCTTGCAGGAACTAAGACTTCATGGAGGGGGAACATCTGGTTTAAATGAGCCACAGGAGGCTACAGAGGCCCCGTTTGGCTTGTCTCAGGGAGAACAGCTTCCCCTCCCCACTCATCCCCGCTGGCAGCCTCTGGGCAATGCGGCATGTACAGGTTGGTCTCATTGCACAAGACGGATAGCCTATATATCCGTGTCTACAGTCTGACTCTGCATGTCAATTGGAGTATGCAGCCATCACTGCAACCCTACTGCAATCTACGCATGCCTACAAGCGGCAGGTTGCCAAGAGGAGTATCACTCTGAATTTAAAAGCAGAAGCGAAAGCTAAGCAGTATTCAAATGATTCAACAGGGTGGGGGGAATCCAGTGGGGCTGTAGGTCTCTCAAAAATGCCTGAGATGTTTAACTGCAGTTTTGAAATCGTGGCCAACGACAAGCCTTGCGGAATTCATTGCAGGTAAGCCTGTAGCTTTTTGAAGCTAGGAGGCAGTGAGGGGACTGATAGATTAATTGCTTCATTAAAAAGGCATTAGGAGGAGCGGCAGCTCTGTGGCCACATTAGGCAAAAGCTCGCCAGCTGATTCGGAACCACATTACTGTGGGGAATTGGGCTGGACACCGCTACCTACTGCACTCCAACTCCGTGCAGATCCTCACAGGGACCAGCCAGACCACACATCCAGCTGAAGCATGCATCCCATCTGTCACGGCGCACATATGGCGAAACTGTATGAAACATTTCTGCCCTTCTGAGTAAAAGAAAAAAAAAAAGCTTCTCTCTAGACCAGTGATTGTAAATCTCAATCCATCCTTCCATCTTCCAAACGGTAACCAAGTATGCACGACCTAGAGCCTCTTTCAAGCAGCACAGCACAGTGGTGTAAAGGTCACCACTGATGCAGCACCTAAACACTGGATGTAAAATGACGCACATTGGTACTAACTGGAGAAAAGCTAAACCCCTTGGGACTACAGTCACAAACTGCAGCAAACGGCATCAGATTGGCAAATACAGCCAATAGGAAATAAGGGCTGGTGATGATGTCACTGAAGACCGGTACAGGACAAGTGGATCAATCAAGTGCAAGCAGGGAAGCTGAGCTCTGTGGGGGCACCTGGCAGACCATACAGGGCACAGAACACAACAAATCAGCAAACCCGGACCACGGCCCGTATCCATACCTATGACCGTAACAACGCACGTGACATCCGTGTGCCAAAGCGCTATGCTTAGTTTGATGACCCGTTCCAGCAGCTGACTGTCCTGCCAACTTCAAGGCAAAATTACCCAGCCTGCACTGCAGGGGCACCAAAAGGAGAGAGAGAGAAAAAAAAAACTATCATGGATTATTTTTCTTTTGAAAACACAGGTACAGTACAGGAAACCTCTCATCTTAGAAAATATTAGAAACCACCATTGGTATGTGATATCGTGCAACAGTCGATTCACCTCCCCGCCATAATGCAGATGTTTAAAGGAATCTAAAGAGGATTGGAGGGAAGGGCAGGTGCATCCCAGGATTACTGTTAAATTGGAGTGGACCTGACTAAACTGGGAGCCATTCAGGGTCTCTGCCAGAGGAAATCTACTCAAAGACATTATTAAATAAGAAAAAAATAACAGCAGTTAACAAAGGCAGGAAAACTAACCGTCCACTTGGCTTTTACAGCATGTTTTTATGATCGGCTCATTAAACACTTAAACAAGGAACCAAGAGTTTTCTTGAAGCATCACTTGAGTGGTTTGATCCCACGATTTACATCTGGCTGGCTACCCTCACCAAGAGCAGGCAGACAGCCCAGCCCAGCCCAGCCCAGCCCAGCCCTCGGAAAAAATCCGACCCACTGCTAACTGCACCCTTGATTTACAATTAGCAAGGCCGTGTGTGGTTCCCAGAAGGCTGTGAACATACAGTTTCACAGAAGATACCACAGACACACATTAAGGTCCACCGGAGACCTCCGTACAGAGCTAGTCTCTTCGATCAAGATGCGGAGAAGAAGTGCAAGTCAAGTTATGGTTGAGAGCATCTCCACTTACCCATAACACCCACCTGAGGCATTATGGCAAGTGCTACCATACCAAAGCAAACTTTACTGTAGTACGTTTTGAGGTTCTAAGAGACTGGGGTGACAAACGGCACGAGTTCCCCCATTTCCACACGGTGCCAACTGTGTGATCTCTGCGACGCTAACGTCATGGTGATGAGATGTTCCATAGCTGTTTAATGGGTGGGCCGGTATGTCAGAATGAGAAAGACCATTGGAGGGGGGGCGTACACACAATCACAGTGCTCCACAAACTCCAACCCCACACCTGAAGGATAAACAGAGCAGCAGTGTGCTTGATTGCATGATCGAATTAGGACAGCTGAAACATCTGCTGTACATGCGTGCAAATAAAACACCCCCCCCCCCCACCAACCCATCATCAACATCAATCATCCATCTGACTCACTGCATTTCCCTGACAGTGCCAGTCAAAGCCAACGTGGAGCACTAAGCAAGTATCATTCTTGGCACCCCCCTCCCGCCACGGCACAAGGAGCATGTACAGCACCATGTGCACCATCTGGGAACAAGTGAAATGGACCCGAGAATTCAGCACCCCCTTCCTTCTGTAGAATTCATAAAGGCACCGATTTACCTACTGAACCTGCCAACCACCAACCATGTTCTGTTACGACGCCACAAACAAGTAGAGGGGGAAAAAAAAGTGTTACAGACAAAGCAGAAGAGAGACAGGAGTGCCACAAGTACAGAAAAGGGAAGCGAGACCTGCTGATTAAGCTAAAGCGTTATTTGGTTTTTATACAATAGCAACAGCAGCCCAGTGACCCTGACGAGAACAAGCGGCTGGAAGATGGATGGGTGGTTTAGCTGCAACAGATCTGCAGCTCATTGACGCTAAATAAAACAAACAAACAAATAATGGATGATAAGGTCCGTTCTCTAATCTCACAACTAGCTCCACATCCCCAATGTCAACAAGCTTAGAGCAAGAACATCCAGGCACAACTTCAGAGCAGACCTGCCATGGGGCTTCTGGACTCTCCGAAAAGTACCACCCCGGGCCACTGCTCAGCCCCTCCACAGGTTTTTAAAAACTGCTGCAGCAGCGAGTTCAACAGAAGGTTCTTTAGCTGAGTGCTAACGAGGCTAGATTTCTCTTCTGCTTCAAATTTTTATGTCCGTGCAGGAAGAAGCATTCTGAGGAGTAAGGAGCAGCTTCCTATGGACCAAATACTGACATCAGAGTAGCACCAAGCCCCATACCTCATGCAATGATCCAAATGCCATTCACTAGCCCTCCCTGTGGTACCGGATCTGTGTGCTGGACTGGACTCATTCGAGTTTACCACCAAGACGGGCGTCTAATGCAATGCAACAGTCTTCCAACTGGTAGGAACAAAGCAGAGGCCTGAATCCGGAAGAATCCATAACATAAATCTAAATATTTGAACGGCAGACCCTTCAGTACCACCCTGCAGCCTGAGAGATCAGAGCCATGCTTGCGGCAGGCAATGCAAGGCTCGGAACACGTTCTTCCATCGCTCTGGGTTCTACCCTTCTACGGCAAAGCAAACATCCTTTCCGAGTGATGTTTCTGGCCCTTACGTGTGAGAAGGCCGCCATTCTCCACCGCATGATAATCCCACCCGGTCATTAAGTTGTAAATTGAGTGGCGTACTGCCCGATCAATGCTGGACCCTGCTAATTGCTGCGTGCTCATTATTACCACAGGGACGCAGCCATTTGCGGGTCTTGCTAGCATTTATGTCCCTGTGGAGAAAAAACAAAAACCTCCTGCACACTGCAAAAATTATTTCCCCCCCTATTAAAATGAATATGCAGCTGGGGGACATAAACTGTGGCTGCCTTAAGCTTCCTTCCAAGGAAGCCAGCTGACCCACCAGGAAATGGGAGCCTGGGGCATGTGGACATTGTTAGCTTCCTGTCAGAGGGACAAATCGCTAACATTAGGCTCTCTTAACAGTACAGACATATGTACAACGGCATGATGGAAAAAAAAAAAAATAAAAATCGGGAGATCCAGGTATGACAAATGGGACACTTGATAACCCAATCGGACTTTAGCTACTGACCACAAACTATGGAAAGGCCTGGATGAGCCCTGGGTATATGAGCAGCCGGTTCGCCAAGTACCACCTGCCACGTTTCACGCCTCAAAGCCATGACGAAATGAACGCTTGCAGCATTACCAACGAGGGAGAGGTGGGAAGAGGCGTCAGACCGTTTACATCTGCTGTTCGTTCATCCGGTGAAACAAAAACACCAGGGCTAGCTACGCTGATGGAGCACGGGGGGCACTGCCTTGAGCCATGTCGCATAATTACAGGGATTTCGATTTTACGCCACTTACGATTTATCGTCGATATCCGATCAATGCTAAATGACCCATTCGTACCAATCCAATTAGGTGTTAGATATTCATATGAAACAACTGGAATCTGTTCCCATTAAGTTATTGATCCTATTCCTTCACATTGCCAGAGCTATATTCATGAAAAACATTAACACATCTTATCCACACAACGGGAAAGCTTGATACAACCTCCGGTTTGTCAGGTAGAGCAGGAGCACCACCGAGGTTATAAATTAATAAAAATTACATAAGCAGACCAAATACAACAAAGTGACAGGTTTGAGAAGGCTTCAGTCTTAGGAAATGAACTCATGATAATTCTGTAACAATCTTACCTGCTTGCTAAGCTCTGGGCGTGTTTACATGTAGGACCTCATGAATCACTCCAACCAAACAGCTTCTGACCCGACAATTTGCTGGTAAACAGGTACCTTGGTTGTCCATCCCTCAGAGGCACGAAACCAGCTACTTGTGAAGTTACTTCAAGCATAAAGTGAGTTTCACTAGACACATAACCCGATATGTAGAGGTTCCCTTTAGGTAACAATGTGCGGTTTCAGCAATTCACGTCCTTATCATTTAACGGAGATTCACTGCTGGCCAGAACAGAAATTCCCCGTTCCGCTAAAGCAGCAAAGCTGGTTCTTCACGCAGCACTTTAAACTTTCATTTACATTGGCCATTTCTAATTTTCTGTGCCTAGAGTGTGATTTGCTGTGAAGCTGATCTCTGCTATGTCTGGGGGTGGGGGAATCTCCTATAATGCCACCTTATTAGGGTTTACTGATAATGACCATTCATTTTGACATATGCAAACATGTGCAACAACTTATGATAAAATGCCAGCCGTCACTCCTGAACATTATGTTATGGTTTACATAGCTTGTTCTCCATTTCTTTAACAGTTCCACTACATGGACATATTGTTTACTGTTATACGCTTCTCTATACTGTACACATTTGTTTGCAATTCTGATAATGTAGGATTTGGAAGTTACTAAAATAATTGCATTGTTTGCAATAATAAAATAAACCGTAAAGGTTCAAAGGTTTGTGTAAATGTAACAATTGTTCTCTGTAACAAGGGCTTTCGACCAAACCTAACATAAGCAGAAATTTATCCAAAATGCAACAAAGAAAATGCTGCAGTCAAACATTGTTCCCCCTCCAATATCTCACGCTATATTATATACCCAATATTAAATATCATACTTGTAAGAACTGCAACTCTATCAGACATCTGCAATTTCTTTTCCAGAGAGCACTCAGGCAAAATGCAGGCTCCGAAGTATCATGACTGCCATTTGATCGCAGCATATCGGCATATTACCGTAATGTCTGGCCGCTTATCAGTGCACACATCCCTGAAATTCTTGATAATATTCACTTCACTGGCTTTCGTGTCAAGCTACTGAGGACTAAAGAATGTGCAGCTATGCGCAATCATTACATCAAGGCAAAAACATCCCCTTGGCTCTGCAGCCGCTAACTCCATCTGACGACATGAGTCCGGGGTGAACAGGAGGTTTCCATGTCTGGGAAGGCGGCATCCTGCTTGCAACACGCTGCACAGGCAGTGGAGCCAGGGGAAAGCAAGCCTTTACTTTCCCTGACAGAAGAGCATGGCAGTGAAATACAATTCCGCAGGTCGTTCATCAGAATTTGGAGACGTGACACAAACTATCGGAGAATTGTTTGGTTAATATCTGATAGTTCCCATGGGATTTCTTTGGAAATATCACAAGCCAGATTCAAGTCTCATGCAAAACTCTGTTCAGATCATCCAGATTACGATTCAATGGTTAGATATCTCTAAAGCCAACCACAGAATCATCATTATCATTGTGTTGTTTTAATTTTTGTGAGCACCAAGGAGATTCCCTGTTAAGATCCAGGGACAGTAAAAGCCCAGAACCTAGTAACGGCTGCTAGGATTCGCAGCATTGTATTACAATTCGGCGCTTTCATTGGCAGAACGCACCGAGTATGGCTGTGCCCGAATCTCATCAGCACAACCTCCACAATCCCTGTTACTCTGCAAGCTGTCACACACCACCGTGAAAATGTCACTAATACGATGAAGTGTGTTTGCATGCTGTAAGCCAGAAAAATAATTCAGAAAGATGTTTAGAGAGCTGCACAGTATCGCTTTTGTCGTATTACGTTAGGTCTGCTTTGGCAAATCAGATGAGAGTCCAAGGTATAAGCCAAGAGCATCCTGACCTGCACAAAGGAGTCTAATTTAGGCACCACTGAACCATGATTCTTTGAAGATACATGTTTTGCCATTTCATCTATCATGGACAATAATAAATTTAATATTGCATTTCTACGTGCCCAGCCAGCTACACAAATCACTCACTGATAAATAAAGTCAATGAATTTTGAATGGAGTAAAACATCTACTCGAACATGCTGGAAACTGTGCCCGGCATTTGCAGCTCCTTTTGCACTTCCTCGTCCCCTCACACTCCCCACATGGTCTCTGCTGCCAGGGACACGAAGGGAGTCCCCAAGGGGCGGGGGGGGGGATGTGACTCCTGGGCCTCAAGTGCACATTTAAGCAACACATACAGAACACAAGCTATGCTGCAGTACTAAAAACTCAGAACACGTCAACACAACAGGAGAGGCTACGAGGAAAAGCAGGAGTCAATGCAGAGTGTTTGACACCGTGCAATTACCGCTTTCTTATGCTTCATCCAGAGCTAGGGGGTCACGTAGGGCCATTCTAGGGCAATCATTATGCACATTTCCATATGCTGAAAGACTGTCAGAGCAATAGTAAGCCTTGCCATACAAACCCAGACTGACTGCAGGACTGCTAACCCAATCTGAGACATGTTATGTTTAACCAGTGTTGCCCCATCCCAATCTCCCCTTTTACCCTCATGCTAACTGTATGCTGGATCACCTTTATGGTGCAAGGCTTTGTTTTCAATGTACCACATACAGCCGAGTCATTCATTTTTTTCAATGATAATTACACTACGCAAGGGCAGAACTTAAAATCAAACTAAGAATCTAACAATGACCTAAAAACGTTTGACCTCATTCCTTAGACTCTTTGTGGACCACATCTGTACAAATCAGGTAGGTCCATAGGAACGGCAATGTGTGAATCTACTCGGCAACGGTACAAGATGTACAAGATGTTTCGTCGTACTTGCTTTGTTATAAGATTGGGGGGAAAAACGCAGTAACTGCATCGATAAGAGGCTGAAATCGAATTCGCTTTTTGTAGTGTCTTTGCTTTTGAAGTGGTCAAGATTCGG
Source organism: Isichthys henryi (assembly GCA_026776945.1). Taxonomy (NCBI): domain Eukaryota; kingdom Metazoa; phylum Chordata; class Actinopteri; order Osteoglossiformes; family Mormyridae; genus Isichthys; species Isichthys henryi. The sequence goes on from JAODJX010000143.1 coordinate 494,386, forward strand.
TTACGCCGCTCAAAACGTAAAAATACATCAAGGTGATTAACGCGTAAAGTGTAAAAAGGGTACATTCCGGAATCTGAGATTTGCATATACAGTAGGTTAAGGACATACACGGCTAGGGCGCGTTATGCTATAGTCTTTCTAAAAGCGTCTCGATGTGCACGCAGTTTATGTGCAGAGGAGCCTCGCGCTGAAGCAGGCAGGAACGTGCAGCCAGCCGGCGCGAGCACATCTGCGCGAGCACATCTGCGTGCAGGAAAAAGGAGGTTATTGTTACAACCGCTTCCTCAAACGCAAACGTTTCCCGGGGAGGAAACAGGAATACTGGCCGCTCGCCTTGCGCCCCCTCCCCCCAAAATACCCAGGTGTACGCAGTAAAGCTAGCCTTACCTACACTATTATCTAAAACGTAGTATTGAAATACCCAGCTTGTGACAGGGACGGGGGTTAGACGGGAACAGTTAACAGGAGCAAACACCCCGCCCTTTTCCGAAAGGAAAAGGAGAGCGCGGACTTCCCAAGACTGCGCGCGTCCTCGGGCGGCGCGCGTGGCAACGCTTCATGCGGCTGCTTTTCGGCGCACGTGAGCCGCCGGCGTCCGCTAGGACCAATATGTTTGCTGATCAGTGTGCGTCCGGTGGGCAGCCACGCCAAATATGGGGGGGCTGTTAAAAAATATCAATGCAAACTGCACCACAGCTGCATGCATCGAGGACGAAACGGGGGCGAAAACGCCCAGTGCTATTTTAACAGAAACACGTAGGAATTACATAATTAATTAGAGTATGTCGATAAAACGCAGTAATGCGTAATATTTTATATACCCAAGATCTGCAGAATCGACCGATAAGACTTTCGATATTGCTAGACCATGCTATTGACACGCACACTATCCACTGATCTGATCTGCTTAACCAAGAACAAATGGTCAGATTTCTTTAATGTCAAATAATACAATACATCCGCGTTTTCTTTTAAATAATCTTCAACTTTAAAGTAAAGAAACGCGCTGATATGATCAATCTAGGTTTATGTTTCCCCATGTGCATATATTTTGTACACAAATATATTGATTGTTTCACATGCACGCACACGTAGTTAATAAATATGTGAGAAGTAGCCATAGTGAAAATCACAAGGAGATAATACTAATAAGACATCACTTACCTTTTACTTGCGTTTCATACTCAGCTATTATTTCCTTGTCTTTTCGAAATTTTGCTGGAGACGTCATCTCTATTTGATTTCAGAAGCCTAAATTGAACGGCGAGGCAGTAACAATATTCGCCAATAAAATAAACGTAATCGTGGTAATTCGACCGGAGAAAGAGAGAAGTCCGCGAATAAACTGCCGATAAACCCAAACAGCGTCGTACTTGTTATTGTTCCCAGTTGATGTTCAAGCCGTCCGCATTATGAGACTTCAGCCAGCAGTGCTCTTCCGTGAGATTTTTTAATATTTATATAAACGTCCCTGATCACGGCAGTAAAGAAAAAAAATGCAGGCTCATTCCCATGCACCAAAATCAAGCCGACTGTCGTATCCAGAAAGTTTGTTCTTATTGCGAGCATTCATAGCAGGGCGAGCAGCGTGTCATGCAGTGGTTGACTTCCCCCTGAAATGAAGACAAGGATAGGTTTGTGTGATAATGCAGCGATATGGATACACGCCGCAACCCCGAGGCTGACAGTTGCGCATAATTAGGATTTATGATACAAGTACACACATTACTTTTGATCTGCACCGTGTGAATACCTTTGTAATTAAAATCACATGCTCGTCCGAAAGCGAAATGAATAACGATTACCGCAGTTATATTTTGGACCCCTGCGGTTACACCGTCAGAATTTCTTTAGGAAGGGGGTACTTTCCCCACCCTCCTCTGAACAATAAAGTTAGAATTACGGAAAATTTGCTGGGTGGTTTCTTCAAATAGATACATTTTGACTATTAATACAAGAAAGCAACCATTACTGTCATAACTTTAAACATACCCAGTATGTTCTGGAGCGTTACTGTAGCCTGTTCACCTAAAGTAGTACGTGATATTAACACTTTATATCTTCAAGAACAATCGGAAGTGTAGATGAAGAGAACGTATTACACTACTACGACTCGCATCAGCATTTCCATTCAGTTACACGTTAAGCTGTATTGCTTGTATTACTATGAGCTAGCTTTTTAACTATGAAATTTGCGTAATCGCTGTTTATTTAACACTCACATAGACCATACATTAGATGTTCCACACCGGAGATAATTGTTAAAGCGCATTACTAAATCGCACCAATACTCTTAACCCTAAAGAAAGGTTAGGGTGACCCTTGAAAATAGTATTCCAAGTATAACATCAATTATCGGCAAATAGCTTAAATATAGCTCATTTTGAAACTTTCTCGCCAAATGGTTTTAATAAATAAGACTCCCAGCATACGACTTTTTTTTCCTACGCATAACGCAATGGGTCAAGACTACCGGCCCAGTAAAAACAGAATAATTTATTTAAAACTTACCTCGAATACTACTTTCCATTTGGGTTCTGTTAATCTCGGCAAAGGACTTTTCCCGTCAACCGCACCGCTTCCAACTTTCGAACATTTCTCCAAAGTCTGAAAGAATAAGCCCGCCCCTTCGTATAGGATAAGAAAGCGGGGTATTTCTCTGGTTTCTTCATTGGGCTATATTATTAAGAATGGCATAATAGATAACGAATCAGAATGAGCATTTTTTTTAAGGTCCGTTTCCTAGCGCTTACAATACAGTCGTCCAATTAAAATGCCTACCACTGGTTAAAGAGGCGGGACCTAGTATTATTTGCTTACATTTTGTTAAATGAACTATTCTACAGTGCTAAAATTATAAATATAGTTGTCAAATTACTTCATAAATTTTGTTTGAGTAATGTTCGTTTATAATAAAAAGTGATTTAATGTTTTTTTTCCTGCGATATTATATTGCGACCAATGAACAAAACGGATCAGACCATAACCGCTACCAATTTGTTAAATTCCGAAAGCTGGTCATAGTTCAGCCAATAGCGAGCTTCTCTGTGCTTGGCAGTTCTAACATTTGCCAATTACATTCGTCTAAGTAATTTATGTGATCCAATAGCAGACTGGTTACGTATTCAGCTATCCAATCCAAAAGAGGGATGACACATTTTGAAAATCTTTCAGGAAGTTCCGGCCCACCGCTGTCGGCTCTAAGTAGGAAGGTGTAAACAAAAACAGAAACGAGCTCGCCGCTCTGTCAGAAGCGTCCTTAAAACATTATGAGCGTATGTAGAGACCTTTAACAACAGCTGCTTGGTGTTCTGCGGCACTGCAAACGACCCGCGCTGCTAGTTAGCTAATGTTATAAGTTATATGCTGCACAGAAGTTAGTTCTATCTCCAGCATAATGGCAGGTTACTAGCTTTTGTCTTTTCAGGTAGCTTTCAGATAATCTAGGGCATTTAATCACGTCTGTCATACAAGCAAGCGCGCTTCCCAAGTAACGTGTCTTTCCGTTAACTAGTTTATTTGCGAAGGTTACCTGACTAGAAAGCTGGTGGCTAATTGTCTAGGAATATTTCTATGGTATTCCGCAGTTTTCTTGCTTGCATCAGTATTTCGGTGTAATTGGTGGGAAAAAATTAACGCTATGTCTACACCTTATTTTAAAAATAAATGTGTTACGCAGCTGAATTGTATATACTGCGACAGTTTACTTTGTACGAGGGGGATGAAAGCTGTGCTCTTAGCCGATACAGAGGTTGAACTTTTTTCGACTGATATACCGCCTAACAGGTAAGTCTCTACCGAATTATCAGTTAGATCACTTAGATTAATTAGATAACTCTAACAGGTCACGTAGCCGGTGGCAATTTGCAGTCAGATAGATTGTGATTTTTGTGTTATATTTAAATATCAGGATTTACCCCATTACAGTGAAATTAATTTTGATACGGTGTATTGCATTTTTGTATACATTTGTATGAACAGGTTTATCTGCAAATACGCGATCAGATTAGACATCAAATTTTCTTTAATAGTTAAAAAGAACAGTGTCGCGGCTATTAGTGAAGGAATTAATACAAATGGCACTTTGTGAAAATCATGGATAAAAAAAGTTTGTTCAATGCATTATTCTGTTTTGCTGGTGATAACGCCTCAATCCCACTCTGCAGAACAGTGGATTTTGTCTCTGTCTGCTATTCCACAAAAACCTGTAAGTGCAAGCTGAGAGACGTGGCCTGTCTGAAGTGGTAAGTAATATCTTATTGCATTACCCTACACACGTCAGCTGCAGAAACCAAATGCACATCTTTTAATACACTGTATAATTCAAACCATGTATTTTTCCCTATTCACTTAGTTGGCAAAAGATCACTGTGAACCTGGACCCTATCCCAGTAAAATCCGGTGCCCAGGGCAGAGGACACGCAGTCTCACGCCAAGGGCAGCTCACAGACACAAGTCCACTTGAATTGCACTTTTTTTGGAACCAGAAACACCTAGGGAACATGCAGACTCCACATACACAGTGCTGGGTCATTGATTCATTCAAACTCTGGGAGGCATGACCTCATTAACCTGCTTGAGCCACACTGCCGGCCCTGTAAACACATATTCAACGTATTGTTTAAAAATGAATTAATAAATGAAGATTAACCTGTCACTAGATTGTTAAGATAGACCAGTGTCATAAACTGTCAGGCAGCTATATTGTTACGTTTGTTCTTGTTTTTCAGGTTCTAGCAAAATGCTATAGTTTAATATCCTCTAAATGTCTGACTCATAAAGTCTGCCGGGACCAGCCAAGTATCGATTGCAGTGTTATTAGCTTACAAGGCTTTTTTTAGCCACTCGTGTATTATTTGGGAGACTGGAGGCTGAAACCGTATTCTAGTTATGTATTTTTAACTGAAACGTATCCTATTTTGATGTGGGGGGACATGAAACCATTCATTTTGAGCATTCTTTCATTTGCTCATTCAATCATTGTTCTCTGTTGTTCTTTTGTTCTTTATTCATTCATTCAGACATAGAGACATTTTTTACATTCATTAATTGATCTGTTTGATTAATTGATTGATTGATTATTCGAGAGTGTGATGGTTCCCTTCATTTCCTCCCCTGGTAAACCCGCCCCCCACCCCTTGCTGGTGTGCTGGTGCCCTGAACGCTTGCTGACCCTGTGCCTCTGTCTCCTCTCTGCATCAGTGGCAACGTTGTCGGCTATCATGTGGTGGCGCCGTGCACACCCTGCCTGCACTCCTGTAACAACGGTCACTTCTGGATGTTCAACAGTAATTCAGTCGTACCAATCAACAGGCTGGATGTCTCGGGTGAGGATTTCCCTGATGCACGGGCATCCCTGCCACTCTCCCATTCTGTCAGCCATGGCTTGTTTAAGAGAATACATCCTTATATATGTACATGGCAACCCTAATCCTACCATTCTGCAAAACAATTCTGCACCTTGATCCTGTTTTCCACTTGGGCTGTTTACTATGAGAATTTATCCTTTTATAGGTGCATGCCGACATTTTTAGATGCTTATCTATGATGGAAAACAATCGCAGAATTTAGAATGAAATGCGGGGGCGTGTTTTTGGCATTAGGGCCAGATACATGAGAAGGGATGCCTGCCTTTCCGATCCACACCTCCTCTCCCCCTTCTTTCCAAGGGAGAGAACTATATGACCTATTTAGATGTTACTTTAAACGTAGTTCGATAATCCAGTCGGCTGACTTTTTAGGAGGGAGCCGTATGTGGTCGTGCTGATGTTGCATGGCATCAGGCATCAGACGCCCTTCTGTCCAGTTTGGTCATCATGAACAGAACAGAGGCAGAGATGGAAAGGTTTGGCTGCAATAAGAAGCTTTCCTAGGGCCATAAACGTTTGTGAAATCTCCAAATAAATATTAATTAAACTGGTTCTACGAGTTACTCCAAATTCTAAAAAATTATGAACTATATAAATCGTTCCCACCTGGATTAAGGTTGTACCTGCCATATTTGACTGAAGATGTCAGACAGTGTGAACCTAGGGTGGGCAGATACTCATCTGGAATCAGTTCAGAAGTGCTCCATGTTGCAGAAGATGTGCACGTCCACACATGTCACATGCATAGTCATACTGGTGCAACTTGTGGTGAAATGAAGATCTGACTGGCTTCTGAGACTGCAAAAAGGAGAGTATAGACAAATGAAAGTTAAGTTGCGTTAAATTAAGTATAAAAGGTAGCTTTTATACTCGGGCTAAAATGAAACCAAAATAGAAGAATTAAAGGTTATGGTTAAACATACTATTCAGAGACAGTGCAAATAGGATTATATGCTGTGTGCATGGTAGACAGTGTGCAAATGGCAAACACAGGCAAATAAACACTGAAACGTTTGCTGCTTGACGTGCAAATCCAGCATGTCACTATTAACTCGTACTTGTATTGTCTTTGCCTTTTCTGTGTGTACCTGAAAACGCACGTATCTTGATGGCCCGGATCACTGAGCTTTGGCGTTTTGACAGTTATGATGGCTTTGCCTCAGCCAGCACAATGTCATCATGCTTTTTGTGATAATTCCAGAGGGCTTAGGAGAAACTGGTTTGCATTACAACAGAAACAGAAGATCGCGGCCAGTGATAAGGGGGAATCGGCAGTACTGTGCACATTTAATCACTGTTGTGGTTCAGTTCATTACGCAAAGTCCTTAGTTGATCTATGACACTGTTTTTTTGACCACCTGTAAGTTTTGCTCATTTTAAACACAAATTTACTAATGATCACTTTACATTAATTTAGCAGATACTTTTATCCAAAGTGACTCACTTGTTTTGAGGGTTAGTCAGTCTATGAAGCTGTTGGAGGTTAAGGGCCTCGCTAAGGGACCCAACAATGACCTTCCCATCACATGACCAGCATCCTACTGTGCTGAGCTACACCCCCCCCCCCCCCCATTGCAAATATAAGACTTAAACATGTTGCTCATATCTATTGAAGGTTTATAATATTATTTGGGTGTTTCTCCAGGACAGAACCTGCTGCTATGGGGGGACCTCCCTGAGCTGGACGACCTGGAAGGGGAGGACCAAATCAGCCAGTCCGAGGAGCAGTACCTCAGGTAGAAGAGGTGGCTGGCAGCAAGAAGATCCAGATGGCCTCTGTGAAGCACATCTTCTCAGGTTTATTCTGTTAGCTGTCAGACAGGTACTGTAAAGACTGCACACGGGCAAATGAGTCTCGAACCACGTGCTGCCCTCACTTTACTGTTTACACAGTCTCGAGTCTGTAGCCGCTCTAATCTGTGTGTGCCGTGAGTGACTCCATGGAGCATTTACAAGTAATCCAGTAGTCGACCGGTAAGAATTCAGGGTAACACTTTACTTTGAGGGGGCACTAATACTAATTATAATAGTATCTCGGTTACTATTGAAATACAAATCGTAAACAAATATAGTCGCTACATGTCACAGTTAATTAATGAAGAACAAACATGAAATCAGTATTTAACTATTTTTATTCGTTACTTTGTGCCCTCAGTAGTTCCTTCAATTGTTCCTTCAGTAGTTCAATAAACAGTGACAGTAAAGCTTCTACTCTAAAAGATGTAACGATTCAATAATGATGAACAAACATGAGATCATTATGTAACTAAGACTTGTGGTTTGTGGTTAATTAATACATTTGTGAGAGTATAATACTGTATTATTTGTGCCCCCTTAAGTAAAGTGTCACCGAATTCACTGCTCAACTATTTCTCTCTGGTGGTCATTATCAGAACTGGTGTGTATGGCTGGAGAAGAATCTGAAATCCTCAAATTGTTCAGATGTCTGTAAATATTTGACTATTGTCGGCTAATTTTAAAAAGCAATGCTTGTGTTGCTGCTGCAAAGTGTATAAATTAGAAGGAACCACATTAACCCATCAACTAAACAACATGTAGTGAAACCTGTGACTGCCCACTCCAGCGGTCAATGGCAGGGGAGTCTGAGGAGGCTCTGTGTGATGCAGCACTGTGAACCTCAATGGCGTATGAGCCCAGCTCTCCATGGCCACATGGATTTCCTACACAGTGTTTTGAATGGGGTTTCTGAAGTGTGCTGCCTGTTTCTCCATGTTCAGGGAGCACATCTACTTCTGTTCATAAACATGGTCTAGCAGTTCGTAGGTGTGGTGTAGCAGAAGTGTCATTCACATTTGATTATTCTTTTGGATTATGCAGTATTTTGCTTGTAATTACATTTCTGAATGTGTCTTTAACTTTGTAACAGGACTTATGGAAAAAGCACTGACTGAACTTTAAATGTTTTATAATCATGCCTAGTGAGTTTGAGAGTAATGTCTTTGTAAATTCTGGGAAAAAATGTTTCTTATATTAGAAATAGGGTGTAGTTATAAATAGACATGTCCTCATGAAAACTGTAGACCCAGATGATTATGATTAAATAAAAGGAAGAGTTCAGTTTCTGACTCAGCCCGTGCAAAATGTTGCACCACAGCTAGTCATCTTAAGTCAGTGACTTCCAGTCCGGTCCTCAAGGATCCCCAGCCGGTACACGTTTTTGCTAGCTCCCAGTTTCCTACCAGACAGTCCACAGCTGTGTGGAGGTCCCCGAGGACTGGGGTTGGGAAACATTGGTTTAAGTGTCCTTTCGAGATCCTTAGAAAGTGGAACTGAACTCTTCCTTTTAGCATCATTGGTACAGTAAGATACTGTAAGTTTTTGCCTGTTTTATGCATTAGTAGGGTGGCAAAGTGCTTAGCTGACGTTAGGTCTTTAACACTGTGAGTGAGTGCTGGAGTTTCTGGAAGGTGCTGATTAAGTTCACAGGATGTCAAGGGGTTGCTGTAAGCCTGCCTGTTTGTACCCTGTCCTGAGAAGCGCCATAAGATGGCAAAAGCAACTTTATACAACTGGGCAGTTGGCATTATGGTTTCAGCAATACATTCTTTCTAGCATATTCACTATCGGCTGAAAAAAATGTATGAACGTATGGGCTTTTAGTGTAATATAAAATTTGTGAATTCACACAAAAAAGAGGTGAGGCCAAGCATTTCTTTCCAAAGAATGGATTTTGAAAAAGCCTTAGTGCCTTTTTAGATGTGACTGATGGAGATTGAATGTAGAGCCGTAGCCTTGCAGTTGAGGGCTTCTGACATTCTTGGTTGCACTAATCTTATTGATTATTTTACACACAGTTTAAACTGTAATTTGAAAAACCAGAGTGTGAAAAGTACCTAACATTGAAATTGGGATCAATTTTGTTGATCCTTAGTAGAGAGAGGGTTTTTTTTTTTTTCTTCTCAAAATGAATCCCTGGAAGTCCATTTGAAAATATTAAAAATGACATTGCCTTAGAATGTGTCTTCTGTGTATCCTGGATATTACACCACAAAGTGCTATTGTATCACAGTGACAATCTTTCCAGTCATATGTAAAATTTCAACTGCCCAGATGTTTCTGTTTACTACGTTATGTTTTCAGCTTTTGTGCGTGTGTGTGTGTGCGAACGCGTACAATTTATTTTTGTACATTTTACATTGTTCTATTGTTTTATATAATGGCTAAAGCATTAACTTTGCTTAAGTGCTCAAGATATTTTATTACATTTCTGATTTTTTTTTTAATGGAAAGTCAAAACCATAAAATAAATGTAAACAATGCTTAGAATATTCTAAAACTAATATGAATGGTATTTATCTAAAGATTTCAGAATGCTTGTATTTATTGAGAAACCTGACGATTTGTACTGAGACTCCTTGACCTTGTTTTGACTCGTTAAGCTTTGCTTTTTTTGGGGAGGCAAAAATATGCGATTAAAATTGCATTTGTTTTGTTATATTTTTGATGGCTGTCATGGTTTCCCTTTTTGTTCATTGCCGGTAAACCTATTCAGTGACGCCGCCCCCGCCCCCCCCCCATGCCACACTCACCACCAACACTGACTCTATTCATTAGTGGAGCTGCCCAAAGCTCAGTTGTTCAGACTCCCCTAGGGTATCACCCTAGTCTTCTACAAACTGTTAAACGGCTAGTTCTCTTCTGTAGTGCCTGAACTAAGAATCGTTTCTGTGTCCTAGTGAATTTTCTCAGGATCGTATTCATAAGTGACGGTAAGAGGGAGTGATTTGATTTGAGAGTGACGGGTGGGTTGGTTTGGTGGCTGCAGTTTGGCGAGCACTGAGCAGGTCGATGGTGGTGAAGCAGGAGGGAGGTCATTGGCATTACTGTAAATCCGCATCCCTGTCCGGTCATGAACTGTGGGTAAGGTGAGGGTAAAAGGACGCCCATTTCTCTGCAGGCTGGGCAAATTCTCTCCATGACAGGAGGCAGGGTTTGGCGATCTGACAGCAGCCATACCTCTTGTAGTTCACACCAGGTAATCCACCTGAAGCTAAGCAGGGAGACCGACTAGAGAAGCTGGGTTGCTGCTGGAAGAGGTGATGGTCTGGTCAGCAGGTTAACCCATCCTGTAGTCTGTGGATCCTAAAGCCCCAGTGCAGTGACGGGGGGACTGTGCTGTAAAAATGGTGCCGTCCTTCGGATGAGACGTAACACCGAGGTCCTGATTCTCTGAGGTCATAAAAGATCCCTGGGTTTCCTTTGAAAGAGTAGGGGTGGTACCCTGATGCCCTGGCTAAAATTGCCCACTGTGGCCTTATCAAAATCTGCCCTCCTTATCATCCCCTGTATCTAATTGGTGAATTCTCTTTTACCCCTTCACCACCTTAGCTAGTGTATAGTGAATGACTTGTGCGGAATTGCTGCCTTCGCACCATCCAGATGGTTGCTACACAGTGATGGTGGCTGAAGTGGTTCCTCATCGCTTCTGTGAAGTGCTTTGGGTGTCATGAAAAGCGCTTTATAAATGCAGTTTTAATTCATTTATCTGGACCTCAGAATCGAGGTCCCGTTCTCCCTGATGGAGTGGGCTCAGCTGAGGCTACCCGGGAATCTCGTACGGATGTCAGCTCCCAAGATAGTGGTAACAGGAAAAGCCAGCATGGGCCCAGAAGCCAGTTGAATGATTCAGTGAAGATGGAGAAATGATGATACAAGGAGCTAATGCCGACAACTCATCCAGTGCCTAAAAGGGATTTCAGACTGCCGGTGACTACAAGTAAAACTGAATGAGGTTTGTAATCCACAGCCTCTGCCTTAATAACTTCAAAGGATTTTATCACAGTTACCTGCCCTCCTTCTCCTGGAGTCAACTCTGATGTCTCCCACCTTATTGGAGAACAGAAGGTGCAAAGGGGGCTTCCAAAAGAACAAAGCAACTGATTTAAAATTCAGGCTTGACCATCTACCTTACATTACAATGCAAACTTCTGGAGGTCGGACACCTTGTGTACATCATCACAGATGTCAATAAGACTCAGTTAAGGAAGGTGTACTGTGTCACACATTGGCATGAAAATAATCCAGTGCTGAATATCATGAAAATATTGTCAAAAATGATTCATGGACATGCCACCCATTCGTCATTATACTTATAAATGCATGAGCCTCCTGGGCTATTGAAAAAGTCTGAGATTACAGAGACGTCAGTGAACAAACCTGGACATCATCCTTCAGTATCTGGTTTGGCACCAAACCTCCCGGATGGAAGGGTAAGCCCATGGTATCAGATGAGCATTTCCATGCATTGGTGGACATGACCCAGGTATATAAGATTCTAACAGGTCTGGATGCTGTTCAGCCAAATGGCTATTCCAATATTACTTTAAATACTAGAACTCAAGGCCATAAGTGGAAATTAGTGGGAGAACATTTTAAACTGAATTTGAGAAAACACTTCTTTACACGGCGTGTAGTTAGAGCATGGAATAGTCTTCCTGTTCAAGTAGTGCAGGCTAAAACCCTGGGTTCCTTTAGATCAGAGGTAGATAAGATTTTAACAACTCTGAGCTATTAGTTAAGTTCTCCCCAAACGAGCTTGATGGACCGAATGGCCTCCTCTCATTTGCAAATTTATGTTCTTAAGTAAAGCTTCTGATTCTGATTCTGACATAATGCTTAACCCAAAAAGACTAAATAGGGATTTAATTTTTAGTGGGTATTTTAGAGAGAAAATTAGATTACAGGCAATAAAGGTCCATTACAATACAGTATTACAAGTTACAGGTGGAAAATTCAATCATTCATTTTCTAACAAATTACCCAGTACTGGGTCTATCCCAGAAAGCTCAGGGCACAAGCCCAGGGACACCCTGCATGGCGTGTGCATCCATCACAAGGCAAAAAGGCCATCTTATGTGCAAAGCATTTTCTCAGTATTGTAAATGAGAATTCAATAATGAGAATTTGCTAGGCTGTCAGACGAAGCAAATTAGGTAACGGAAGATGATAATGAGATTTTAAAGCAATTTCCTGGACGTCTTTGCACAGGTGCTCACTGCAGGGGACACTGGTCAGCTGCCTGTTTTATCTGAAAGTGATAAGGCTACAGATCTTATCTGCTATTAAACAATATTGTCCAAAATATTTCACATTTCTGGACCATTAGCTATCTGCTGAAGGTGGACCCCATGCATAGCAAAGAAGCAAATGTTATGCTAATCCACAAAGATTGCGACGTAGAGACACATTAGCCTGGTTTCTGTTACGGGTGGAGATGTTGGAGCTGCAAATGTGAACTGGTGCAGTACATGCTAAATCATAAGGGAGACGTCCCATTTGATGCATTTCTTTGGACATGCAAGTAAGGCTTCTGGCCTTAAAGGAAACGGATGATTTATTCAGGCTTCTGGGAAGTGTTTGATGATGTGAAGTTTCACTTTAAAGGCCGGACCTACTTGCAGGCGAGTACCAGTCGATCCTGTGCATTTCTAAGCTGATGGTAGGAGATTAGTTGATACAAGCAGTTCATATGAAACACGAAAACCTGTAGGTTTACACCAGTGGCAGCTGGTGCAAACATTTTTTGATGGGGCTGACGTACCAATAGATTTCTCTTCCCAGTCCAGTATAAGCATTCAAATGAACAGTCAGAAAATGACAATTTCACAGTCATAATTTAATTTCCTTAGTTGGCTTGGTGATATTTATTTCAGGCTTGTCGGGTCCCAGCTCCTTAATGTGGATTTTTTCCACCATCGTCCTTCTCGCAAAAGGGTAATTCAATAAAGATCTCAAGGAACTTGCTTGAAGCTGCCCCTCAACTGCCGTCGTCGCCATCATCTCTCTCTGACTGACTGACCTGAGAACGATCCAAAACTTTCCCGCACTTTTTGTAGCAGGGGTGAAATTTCCAGCGCCCCAAAACCATTTAATTCGGCGATGCTGACAGGCGAAATCTTCATTATATTTGCCTAGCAACCATACACGATTGGCTATTTCACTGCTGGGGCGCCCAAGTAGAGAAATGATTGGTGGAAATCTGTCGGTGGAAGTTCACTGTTGAATGAGAGTTAGTTTGTGGAAATGTTGTTTAAATAATTCAGATTGCATGTAGACACACACTATTAAGTAAAACTGACATTGATAAAAAAAAAATATATACATTTTATTTTATATATTTTATATTCCCCCCCACATCTGGAAGGGTGGTGCCCGAGTGCCCCCTATGGGCCAGCCACCACTGGTTTACATCATTTCACCATAATTAAGCAAAAAAAAAAAAAAAAGATAATTGGTCAATATATCTGTAAATCTTGTGGCAAGATCTCACCTGAACTGTGTATACAGCACTTCTTCACCACACCGGCCCACACCGCACAACCAGTTGTAAAATGGATGATGCATTGACCATTTTTAGTTTAAGGTTCCCAAAGAGCTTAAAGATTTATTTTTGCCTATAAAGGTCTTCCGTACAAGGATAACGTTCAAGCTTTTGCTCACTTTATACTCTACTAAAGGTTCAGGTATAAAAACCACAAGTGAATGATGTGTAGGGCTCATAAATTCATGCAGTTTCTTCAAATAAGTACCATAGAGATGGAAATATGACACAAGGCGTCGAAAAAGGATTCGAATGGCAGAAATATTTCAGTTACACAATGGGAAACAAACACTACATTCCATTAAAATGAAAGCATTGCTGTGATGTCACAAGGAATGTGTGAGAGGGATGAAAAATGCTATGATAGAAGGACAGGAACTGCACCGCAATCAGAGGCCTTTTATCCCCTGATCTGCTAATCTCTTGTTTTGCAATACAGCCACTGAGAGAATGACATCACATGACTATGCAGCCTGAATATGTCAGGCATGTGAGGCTTAGGATTCAGTGCTATCGACATACAGAAGAGAGACAGAGGTGCCAGCTAATGGCTGGCTGCAGATTTTCACTCGACTTCCGCATGTGAAAGACTAATTTTAACTAATAATCTACCAGCATTTTACTTTAAAATGATTAAGGAGCTTGGTGGGGTTAGGAAGTGGGGTGTTCATGAATTAGACAGAAGCTCAGTCATCCTCTTGCAGGAAGACATCTGCTGCAGCCCTGGAAGCCTGTGCATACAATGAGCTAGTTCAGTAGGCTTCCAGCTCTGCTAATGGATGCAGCCTAGAATGGCCTGCTTGAGAACTTTGTGCTTGCAACACAAACTAATAATTGTAATGGAATATAAGTGTCTGTAAGAAACTAGACTGAAGACAGATTTGTTTTGGGTATGCTGGGGGTGTACCGGATGTTCTGACACAGATGAGCTCCTCTGTGTCGGAAGAAATGCTTTAATGGACAAGCATGACGGGTTTCTGTGCTCATTCAAGCTGAATGTGTGTTTGATTTTGCCCATTACTCACCTGCAGAAGCTCGCCGTCTCGCTGTGTTTTTATGCCACTATCTCATGGATTTCCAGGTTTTAAGAGCGTCATCATCAGCCCACATATCCCTGAGCAGCACTGGGCTGGAACCCTGAGAAGACACTTCATGGTGGAGTGTAGTGAACGGATTGAAAGGCTCTCGTTTGCGATGAGCGAGCGGTGAGCTTGGGAAGGACCGACATGGGTGTGCCACGTCACCGCATGCTGGTGCAGCCAAGGCCTGCCTAATGATCCAGTTACATTATGCATTCATGTCCCGCCAAATAAACAGTGGAGGCTTAGGCTTCTCTAAGGGAGCATAATTAAATGCTGCTGCAAATTATTGAAGAGGGTAATCTTACAGAAATTTGAATAATAAACTACAGCTGGGCCTCCCAAGAGCTTCTCGCCGCACTGGCACAAATACCTACACAATGACATGTGCAGTATCCTTGATCTGTGTCTCCGCTCCCTTACAGGGAGCATTTACTCTTCACGTTGTCCCTGCTAAGAACTACAGCACGCCACCTTAAGAAAAGAGGCAGAAATGAATGATGCTGGAGAGGTATTACAGCGGAGGTAGAGAATCCCAGCTAAAATGGTATCCTTGACTACGCAATCCATCTCCATGGCACTTGAGTTGATTGAAGATATAGATTGGAACATCTCCCCTCCGTCTACGCGTTAAGAACGAAGTGAAAAATGACCCCAAGAGGATTTTTAGACAGTATTCTCATCTCTTTCTTGACCGATACATATTGCTGGAACAGGCAAAGAAAAATGGGTCATCCTATTAAAAATGCTGAGGGGGCAGATGAAGGAAGAGTCCAATACTACCTTAAAAGGCAAACTTAGAGAACCAACACCCTGGTCACACTGGAAAGGCCTCGGTTAATAAAATGAAGCTTCTTTTGTCATTTGGAGAAGAACAATGAAATGTGTTTTTCCACATATTCCTGGTCACAACCTGTTCAAACTGCTCTCCACTAGCAGGTTCTACAGAGCACTGTACTCCAAAACAACCAGACACATAAACAGTTTCCACAGGCCGTCACTCTGATTAATACTTAAAGTAGTCACACTGTGCCAAAGACAATACTTGTGCAATAAACCTGTTATGACCAACATCCACAGTACCTTCCATCCATCCATCCATCCATCCATCCATCTTCCAAACCGCTTATCCTACTGGGTCGTGGGGGGTCCGGAGCCTATCCCGGAA
>JAODJX010000143.1:517017-536127 GCA_026776945.1 Isichthys henryi
AGATAGATGGATGGATGGATGGATGGATGGATGGATGGATGGATGGATGGATGGATGGATGGATGGATGGATGGATGATATCTTCGGGGAAATTTTGTCATCCAACAGCATTACAAAGATAAGTCCCAACACAATTACCCCTTTTCATTTATACCCCCTACAAGACAGATACAGACAGTTTTTTTGGAGAAATTACTGAACACCTGATTTCAACAGAGTACTTCCTCAGGACACCAAATCTGGACCTTGACCTAAATACGTCTCGGTTCAGGACAAACCTGGGGCTATGTTCCACTTCTGCTCTTGTCTATAATTAGAAAATGCATAAAACAGCCAACACCTTTATCTTCCAGGAGAGTAACCTTCTTCCATCCTCTGATGTTTTATTAGAAGTGCTGTTTGGGAATGTAGCGTGGTGGTTGGGATAATTAGTCAATAAACCGTGCCACCTGGAAAAACGCCTGGCAACATAGAAGTCGAAATACATTCTCTGGCTCCATCTAGTGTTCGATTATGAAATTAAATATAATTTCCAAACATATGGTTCAATCTCTACTCCAGAAAGTGTTGCCGTTTCCGGCTGCAGGCACACTTCTGTTCA
This sequence comes from Isichthys henryi, assembly GCA_026776945.1. Lineage (NCBI taxonomy): Eukaryota > Metazoa > Chordata > Actinopteri > Osteoglossiformes > Mormyridae > Isichthys > Isichthys henryi. The sequence goes on from JAODJX010000143.1 coordinate 517,619, forward strand.
GTTTTCATAGCCCTTCACAGATATTTTTGTACATACAGACAAAAATGCATCGATCCTAATGCATTTCATGGAAACAAAACCATAGTAAATAAACAAAATGTTTGCTGTCTAGCAAAAGTGTCATTGTTCCATAACATGCAGCTTACAGACAGATGGTTCACGGCAGACGAACCCACACCACACCTGTTCTCGTTACAGCATCCTGGGAAACGAATGCTCATTGGAAAAGGGAAGAAGCACTGTCAGCTTCCGTCCCCAGGGCAGTCACTTCTGGATTCTTACTATAGATGCAAAATCATTAATAACATTATTTATGGGATGATGTGTAGCTAAGTGGGTTAAGTGGGTCTGGGACCATAAGGACATGGGTTTGAATCCAAAGGGTAACAGAGTAATTGTATCACATAAGACCCTTGAGCAAGGCCCTTAAACACAACTGCTCCCGGGATGGTGTCTGATCCAAAGCTCCCCTCAGTTGTAACTGCTTTGCACAAAACTTACTGCTAAGTAAGCAAACGAATGAATAAAAACCTGCTTAGAATTAAATATAATAATAACATGTGTAAGTACAATGTTTTGCCGATAAGTACCTTGCTATCAACTCAAGGTTTAAGCCAGCCATTGTGAGGCTAATCAGCATAGCCAAAATGTTTTTCACTGCTTTCACTGCTACATGTTTCGATTCATAGTAGAAGCTGAAGGGATGCAAGGTCACTGCATGCGTCAGTCATAAACAACCTAACAGCTACATCACACACTGCATCTACTCCAAACGTGATTTTATGTAATGCGGCTTATGGAATGCTGCAGTTTCCAAGTGTATATGACTGGTTTGTACATTTAAAGAGGGCCACTGCATGCAAATAAAATACTGGGTTTCCATGAATCTGTGATTAAAGTAGCAGATAATTACATTTCACATGCGCTAAAGCAGCTTAAAATGAAAAGCCAGTTATTTTATGCAAGCCTTTCACTGTAAACTTTTAAAACTAGCATTTGGATGCATGTCACTGCATAAATATGAGCTCCATTTAGAAAAGCAGCCGCACCACCTGACTCCTCTGGGTCAGCGGAGCTGGTGTCTGATTTCTGTTTTGCTGAGCTGGGATGGACGGCACTAAATGGCTTCTTCTCAGAGAAATACCGCCCCCGGGAACACACAAAGAATATAGGAAATAATGGCTCATTGAGGTGTTTCTAAAATCTTACATGGGGGGGCATGACTCTTACTCCTGCTTAGACCAAATGGTGGGATGGTGATAAGCAGGTCAGGTGCATTTTGAGGCTACTTAGCCACAGACAAGTCAGAGGACCCATACTGACCCATACTGATGCATACTGACCCATACTGATGCATACTGACCCATACTGACCCATACTGATGCGTACTGAGCCATACTGACGCATACTGACCCATACTGATCCATACTGACGCATACTGACCCATACTGACCCATACAGACGCATACTGAGCCATACTGACGCATACTGACCCATACTGATCCATACTGACGCATACTGACCCATACTGATGCATACTGAGCCATAATGACCCATACTGATGCATAATGAGCCATACTGACGCATACTGAGCCATACTGACGCATACTGATGCATACTGAACCATATTGAGCCATACTGACCCATACTGACGCATACTGAGCTATACTGACCCATACTGAGCCATACTGACGCATACTGACCCATACTGACGCATACTGAGCCATATTGACGCATACTGACCCATACTGACGCATACTGAGCAATACTGACCCATACTGACGCATATTGAGCCATACTGACGCATACTGAGCCATACTGAGCCATACTGAGCCATACTGACACATACTGAGCCATATTGAGCCATACTGACGCATACTGACCCATACTGACCCATACTGACGCATACTGATGCATACTGAGCCATACTGAGCAATACTGAGCCATACTGACCCATACTGACGCATACTGAGCCATATTGACTCATACTGACGCATACTGACCCATACTGAGCCATGCCCATTGCTAGAGCTGGAGCTTAACATAATGGAAAGAGGTCTGATGAATCCCATTTGCTGTTACATCATGTGGACGGCCAGGTATGAGTATCTGCGGGGGGGGTGTTGGACTGACAAATCCGATTGACACCCCCATAGTCCCAAGTGGCAGGGCTTCAGGACCTGTGTTACATGACACATTACTCCCGTGGTCATCATCAAAATTAAGATGCACCAGATAGGACATCCATCATTCACGTCTCACATCCATGAGTCTTGGCTGCCCAACACCCCATTGGCAATTTATGGCTTTTCCTTCCTCAGAACCCACTCAGTAGGTTCCCACCATGGCTGATTGATCGGCTACACCTTCATGATGGCAATCTCCCGTTCCACCACATCCCAAAGGGGCTCTATTGGATTGAGATCTGGTGACTGTGGAGGCCATTTGAATACAGTGAGCTCACTGTCATGCTCAACAAGCCAGTTTGTGACATGGGGGGTTATCCTGCTGGAAGTAGCCATTAGAAGCTGGGTACACTGTGGTCATAAAGGGATGGATATGGTCAGCAACAATACTCAGGTAGGCTGTGGCACTTAAATGATGCTGAATTGCTACTAAGGGCCTCAACATGTACCAAGAAAATATCCCCCACACATTTCCACCACCACTAACAGCAGGATTGTTGATACAATGCAGGATGGACCCATGCTTTCTGACCCAACCATCTGAATGGCACTGCAGAAATCAAGACTCACCTGATGAGATGTTTTCCCAGTCTTCCATTGTCCATTTTTGGCGAGTCTGTGCCCACTGCAGCCTCAGTTTCCCATTCTTAGCTGATTGGAGTTGCACCCGGCATGGTTTTATACTGCTGCAGTCCATCTGCTTCAAGGTTCAAAGCGTTGCACATTCAGAGATAAATACCTCGATTGTAACAAGCAGTTATTTGAATTACTGTTGTTTTTCTATCAGCTTGAACCAACCATCAACACGGCATTTTCACCCAAGGAACTGCGGCTCCCTGGATGTTATGTCTTTTTCAGCCCATTCTCTGTAAACCCTAGAGATGGAGGTGCATGAAGATCCTAGTAGATCAGCAGTTTCTGAAATACTCATAGCAGCCAACTTGCCACCAACAGCCATTCCAGATTCAAAGTAACTTAAATCAAGTTTATTCCGCATTCTGGTGTTTGATATAAACTTTGACTGAAAGACCTGTATCTGCATGATTTTATACATTGTAATACTGACATTGTCAGAGTTAGCACCCATCTGACTCTGCCCTTCGTGCCTCTTCCCTGTTTGGCCAGCAGGTGTCACTGGCCATCCTGCCTTTTCACTCCCTATTTGAGATCCCTCATGTGTTTCCCCTGCTTCCCGGACCTTAGTGGGTTGAGCGTGTGACTCGGAGGCTGGTAACCCTTCGGTCATGATATTGAGTTTTGTTCTGTGTTTGTTAGTGTTAGCAATTTCACCTGTGCCTTGTTGGTTGTGCCTGTTCTGTTTCGTTAATTGTCTGTTCCATACCTGCCCCTCTCATTAGCCTGGTTTCCGTCCTCTGTTCAGTTCCTTAATCTGTGATTGTTAATGTTACCGCATGGTGTTACAATGCTCGTTTCCAAAGATCTGTCCCCTGTGTTGCCTGCTTCCTGTTATAGGTTTATTTACGGTTCTGTTTGTAATGTTACCCCTGTGTAGTTCTGACCTCCCGTGGTCCCTGTTATTTTCTGATTTTCATAGTGTGTCTTTGTCTTAGTTTCATTTTTGTTAATTAACCCTGTTTGTCTTAGACCTGCCCAGCGGATCGTCACTCTTTTCCTGCCTGCCGATGTTTGCTTCAATGAGCAGTTGAACAGGTGTACCAAATACTGTGCTACCTAGGTTTGCATGTGACTTCCTGGGTCCAAGTGGATGCTGGGATTTCACACCTCATTCAGTCCGGCACAGTGTCTTTCTATCTGCCGTTCAAGGAGACTAATCACATTGCACAGGGAACCAAAACCAAACAAAACCAGCCTGTTAGGAATCCGTGATGAATGAAAGAGATTCTCCGGCTCTTTGCCAGTGAGGCGCGTTCAACATGCCAAGATGGTTGCCAGCTGTCCTCCAAATTCCTTCTTCGCATCTGCGAAAGCCGCCATCATTAACCCTGCTTATATCTCAGGATTCTATTTTCCCGATTGTGGTCCCCTGTTTAGTTCACACCAGTGGCTTCCTTCCACCTGGACCAAGTCCCCCAGGTGTGATAAGAGTGGTGGGGTAAAAGCGTAAGATCTCTCTGCCACATCAGTCCACATCAGCATTTCCACTCTTTGTATCAGTATCATGCTCATTGCATATAGAAATACTGGTTGTTTCTTTCACCTATTTTCGGTTTCATTTCAAATGACAAATGTTTACACAGGGGAGACACCGGAATGTGATTTTTTGAACCTAAATAAGATTCTATGAGACATCTGAGCTACATTGTTGATTAATACAGAGCACTGATTTTGAAGGCAGTTCTGAATTGCACCTAAAAACGTCATTAAAATGTTACATTAAAAATGATTCATTTTGACCGATTACCCCAATGATCTCAAAGTACTTCTGAGGATCCTCCTGTGGATCCTTCTGCTGTCTTGTTTGCCATTAGATGAAGGAGAGACTTAAGAAGTAGGTAATAATTTAGCATGATATTTATATGTTACTGATTCCACCAAAAATAAGAAGCCTGGCACATCAATTTACTACACGGTTTGTGACATTACGGTCAGCTGCTGTTTGTTTAAAATATTTCTTAGTTTTCTTTCTGGAGTCTAAAGTCCAAAGAGCATCCATATGACTTTAGATGGAGCTCAATGTTTCGTGGCTCATTCGAAAGCCGCGTTTGGCAGCACAGCACCAAATGACAAGGGACCCGAGTGAGGAACAGCTGCGTCGTGGCAGTTTAATCTCTTAAAACGCAGAACCGACAGCGGTTCCCCTGGTTGGGTTTGAGTCGCTGCTTTCTGCTTGTTTAAATGCCACAAGAACATTTGGCACGCAAACGCCGCTGAAGATCACTCGCCTCGCCCAACTGTATGTACGTGATTACTGCATTTCGTAAACGGCTGCATTGTCAGGCCATGCGTATAGCGAATAGCCGGGAGCTTGCGACCGAGCGCATACTGTCACGTAACGAGAGGCAGGAGCCACACGCAGACTCTCGGGCGTAAAACAACGGTCTGACCTACATGTGCAGCAAGAAAGAACGGAAAAGGTCTCGGCAGTAGAATGGAGGTCAAAGGTCTGACAGTTACCTAATTTCCCTTTTTCCTCCAGAAACCAGCTTGATGATAATGCTTATGAGCTTAAAAACAGCGTCCAGATCATCACCCGGAGCTCCTATCGGCCTGAACCTGGAGCTCTGTCTCATGGAGGAGGGGACTCCTGCTTCAGTGTCTTCACAGATGTCTACAGAACCATTTCATCTGAATCAGAGGCGGACAGTTCCGGTTCAGAAAGTACAAATCCGAACCCAGATTTTGTTTCAATCAACCAGCTGAGTGTGACTGTGACTCTTCATACTCAACTGTTGGTTGAAACAAAACCTTGGTCTGGATTTTTAATTTCTGGCTCTGAACTACAAATCTCTTATCTGGATGATGGCATACAGCTTCCTCTTCTAACGAGACCATTTCCTTGGTTCTGTCTGGCTAGAAGCCCCCCCGCCCCCCCGCAGCTATAAAACGGCAGGAAACCTTTGACACAGGAAAAGCTTGATGCTATGTTGCACACACCTTTTTTAAAAATATATTTGTTAATATTCTTCTTGTTCTGTTTGTGTACTTTTTCTAATTTGTTTGCACAGTGTGTCTTTGCACCTTGTGTTGTCTTGTACGGAAGGTTTGTCTGCACCTTACGTACCTCACTGCTGTTCGCAACAGAAATCCCCCCTTGGATCAATAAAGTGTATCAGGTGTTTTGCGTGGCTGGAAGAACCCACACCTTTGCAGACTGAGATTCCTGGCATGGATTAGGTGGTAGGACATGAAACCTGCCTGGCCTGGTCCTCGAGTCTGGCCGCCCGGTCCTGCCACGAGACCCACGGCATTCCACTGAGCACCGTTTCTCCACCTGTGATGCGGGATGCTGGTTCTGACTTGTCTCGCTATGCTTCACCGGCGTTTCCCTGATGCAGGTGGACAGACCTATTTGTTGGGAACTGTCCGGTTTTTCTCTCAATGGTATAATAGCTGAGCTGGTATTGTAAGGGACCCTGACAGATAATAAAGTTCTGGGAGATCTCCACCTGAAGCAGGTCTGGGGAATGGCTGCAGTCCAAGGTTTTAACTAAAGTGCTGTGAGATGTGGCTGCACCCCCTGTAAGAGGCGTGTGCTGCAGACATTGATGTGCTTAGGAGATACTCCCCAGGGATGCTTCCACAGATGCTGCTGACGTTTGCAGTCTGCAACTGCAGGGGTTTGGTGGGACCAAAAGCTCATATCTGCCAGTGTCTGAATGAATTTGGCATTTATGGAAGCTTTAGCATCAGCTCATATCTGCACCAACATTTGTTGAAGTAACAGTCATGAATGACTGACTTCAAACCAAATATCTGCTTTTCACAATTCTGCCAATCTGTTTAAGTAATATAATAGTTTTTTTTGCCAGATTTCTCTGAAATTTGCTTCCCATCCCAAGCACCTCTGTTCCATTGAGATTACCCCCCCCCCCACACACACACACACCATACATATGCCACCACACACAGACTCCTTGGCATTTTGTTGGTGCTTTGTAGCGATGAGGGCACAGATTAGCTAAAGTAAATGTTACTGGTTCCGGAGGGCAGGCTGGTGTCTGCTTCGGTGGCCAGGAGGTTATATAAAGATCTGACAGATGTGTTCAGCTAACTGGAGAAAAAACTTTATGCTTCATGACTAAGCTCTCGGAATTTCATTCCTGCTTTCAAGTGGTCCGTATGCTTTGCGGGTTTGCAACACATGCGGCCATTAACCACATGGATTGGGCATCTGTCTCTAAACATATTTTTTGGCATTTTTGGTGAACGTACGCTTGCCGTGTTCTTGGCTGGGTTGGGACTGAACAACCCAAAGAGATGAAAAATATTGCAACACTGTCTGGACATCCTCAATGTCTTTCATGTGGCCTCACCAAATTACCTCCCGATGCTAAGAATGAAATCACAATTTTTATTATTATGTGTACAAGATTCACAGAAATTATTCTTGGAGTTACTTAAAAGTGTTGCATTTATATGCAGATTTCAATAAAGGACTATTTCTTCATTATTTCCTGAGTGTGTTGGTAATATCCCAGGTCAAAAAGAAACTTACAATGTGGGATAATAATACTTAATGCAACATAGTACTCCAGTGCTGTGTACATTAAGCTGAATTTACCGAAGCAGGATCATATCTAGGTATTTTTTGGGGGCCCCAGGCAAAGCTTTTCTTGTGAAGCCCTACTACTATACAAACGGATGATCATTTCACTTCCTCCTCAGCGCAGGTAATTCGGGAGCTCTGGACGACTGCTTATAGTCTTCTTATAACTAGAGCTGGCCTGTGCCAGCAAGAAAATACATTTTTAATAGAACGACAGCGAGGATTGCAAATCAAACGGCTTATCGCATTTCGCCACTAGAGGGCAGCATGACACCAATCCCTGCCACGTGCTGCGAAACAAGTGGATAAATCCATATTTTTTGCGTCATCAGTTATGACATTTTCAACATACTGCCGTCCGTTTTAATTGTTTTTTTCTAAATCTGAAAAGCGGATCAAAAGAACACACTTTTAATACGTAGTGGTAAAACAGACCGACATATTACACTTTATGAAAACAAATAAATGTGATCCGTCTTGCTCGGTAATTAGCGTTACAACAGAAACTTCACCGTCTCTAATGGATTTTTTTTCCACGAAACTGGAAAAATGCACAGAATATACAACATATATAATTGCATTCTTAAATATAAAACGTGTATTAAACTAGGTGTAACCTGGTTTGACGTGGGCGTAATTTAATTTCTGTTAATTTCGATGTAAAATGAATATTGGACGCGAAAGTGGCGCGGAGAGTAAAGAAGGTTTCCTTTGGCTATTTCAAAGTCTAACTAGATGAGATCATTACTGCCAGTTTATCTCCCGTATCGTCGCTACGCATTTCAGATGAGAATATGCACACGATTGTTATTGTAATAATTTATTATAATTTCAGACATGGGCGAACAGTATATCTTTCAACCTCTGGCCTCTTAACTTGAAGGTTACGGTGCATTATGGTGCAGACTGTCCTCCCGAACAAAATACTGCGATCGCTCGGGTACAAATACGTACAGCTAGGCTACTTATTTTAAAATCCAAAGTCCGAAATGAAATCTAGCAGCTCGATGCAACTACATACTGTAATTTATAATTAAATACACGATGCATAACAGCGATATTTTAGATGTAACGTCTGTTTAGTTGCATTCGACTATTAATGTACATTATGGACTTAAACACGGCTCTACTCCAATAGAAATGCCGCTAGATTTAAACGGAAAATTAAAAAGTTCCGTTTTCCAGTGAGGTATATTAAAAATGCATGAAGATCGACACGACTTAAGACGAGTAATAAAAAAATGTAAACATAAACATATTTTTAAAGTCTACAGAGTAGGCAGAATTAAACTGGTCAGTGAATACACATCTCCTTTGAATATTTAATTATGCAGATGAAGAAAATAACGTATACGTTTTTTCCTTTTAGATATTGTATTTTCACTTTACATTTTAAAAGAGGAAAATGACTAAATCAATGGCCCATTTACCTCCCCTCCCCCAAACCCCACTGCAAATAATTGGTAACAACTTGCATTTTATTGCCTAACCTGAAAGTTAGAACAAAGGAAAACTTCAAATATACACGCTTTTATGTTTTCTATTCTTCTGGGCTATTATGAATTCTGATTACGAGAGTCAGTATAAAAGTTGTGTTTCTTTCAATAAACTAATTTAAAGGATCAAATTGCTAATTAAGCCATTAGGGAAAAGTGGATCGCTGCAATTCCCCAATGGCTGAATAAAAATCCTTTGTTTTATAGTGAAGGCAGTGTATTATTTAACTTGTTTATTGGACACCAACTCAACAAGCCCTCGATAAATGAATAAATAAAATAGAGCCATTGTGGAAACATAAGAGAAGAAATCATTCAAAAATGAATTTCATGTGGGTTCTTTTGGTAACCTTTAGACAATCATATTCGTTATTTAAAGTTTTCAATAAGCACAGTTAACGGAAACGTCAAAACACGTTCATTTTTGTCGAACTTCTAAAAATGCGAACTTCTACACTGAACTTAATACGTCTTGATACCTGTCGGGAAGGAGGCTGATTACTAAGGTGCCGGAAGAAGGCTGCGATTGCCGGATGAGTCCATGACAAAGGCGGCCGCTTTTATGGCGCTTATCTGCGCTAAATTATACTCATAGTTAAGCATGAAAAGCCGGCGGCCGGGATGGCGCATAGTTTGCAGCTATTGTAAAGTTTGGCCGGGAGATGTTGTTGCTCTAGTTACACGTTTAAATAAACAGTGTTTTTCCCACCAGCGCTCAGTCTGCCTGAGTAACACGTAAAAAGCGCATGTGGCGGCGGCGGCGCTTAATGGGTAAGATGGCGCAGTTATGCTCCACAATGCAGACCATTACTCGCAGTAATCCGCACAGCCCCCGGTCTTTAATAAGCACCGAGAGCCATGGCTTTTCCCCGTTTCTTTGTGGCACCGCATGATGACATGTGACGTAAGCCATTATAAAGGGATAAGTAACGATGAAAACAAGCCTCATCCAATTTCATTCTGATTTTAAGGCACTTTTTTAGTTAGTCAAGCTACTTTTAATATTACTGTAAATATCCATAGATTTTATTTATATTGATTAATGTTGGGCATGTTGCTTTGCTGTATAATTTAAAAACATGATTAAAAAAATATAATATATGCATCAAAATAAATCATCAATAAAAGTGACTCCGATAATAGCATTACTTAAATTCTCTCTTTACACCTTATCTAAAATATCAGGTTATTCTAAATTGAAACGTTTATACTTAAAATATATTAACGATTTATTCGTTTAAAAGTATAAATACTGAGCATTTCCACTTTTTCACCCCAAGCTTGAGAAATTGCAATATATTGCTAGTTTAACAGAAAATGTGTCTTGAGTTTAACTCATCCGTACTGCTCGACTGTATTTAAATCGCAGTCGATGGATTTTCAGTCCAAACTGTGGTCACCGTTGAAAAAAACAAATTTGCAATATCATCTTACAGTGTATTAATATGAAGTATTTTCACGATTTCAAAAAACCAAACAGCGTTTACTTAACCATCGAATATCAAATTCGTCTCCGGAACATTATTGATCGCCAAAAACCGGTAACAATAGGCTGCTGGACTCACTTAACAACACTTAGGATGTTGTCAAGAATGTTACTTAAACTCATTTCAAATTGCAAAATTAGACCCCGAAATTCAGTGAATATTTTTCGATTGTATGCATGTTACTTATTTACGACTTTTTGCAGCTATAATGACGAATCGAATGTATTTTTATTTTTTACGACTTTTTTTAACCGTATACGGCGACTGAGAAGTACTGTTGCTGTTGTTGTAGTAGTACTAAAGCGATTTAAAGTGCATTGAAGAGTGACAAGAGTGTCGTGCGTGTTTTGTTATACTGATTATTGTTGTAGATGTAGTCAAAACATTTATTCATGCTATATTTTGAGACATTTCCTGGAAGTAAAGTATAATGTACTATTTTTTGCAAAACTACGTAACAGCTGTCAATATTCATTATAAAGAAAAGTAAATCGTATTATTTTTTATTCTTCAAACGTTAGTCAGACTGTTACGGTTACATCGGCATATTATGTACATCCATCTGTTCATTTTCTATAAACGCTTATCCAGTACAGGGTCGCGGTATATTATGCAAACATTTCTTTATTCATCCTTAAATAGGTGGTGTGCCAGTGTGTTCATATGGAAATATCGCACACAGCTGTATCAAAAAGAAGCGCGTGTATTCATTTCCAGCACCGTGAGTTTAGTTAAGTTTAGTTGCGGTCAAACATGCAAAACCGTTACTTTTTTACACGACTCAATTGGGACTCATTGATTTCTTAATTCTTGTTTTTTTGTCATGGACTAAGTGTTTTAAATGCAGCTGTAAAATTAGAGCAAAAGTAATTGAAAATAGCGGTACTTAATGAATATCACAAATGCGACCGATTTCAACCAAATTTTGCACAGCCTCTGAGCACGCGATATAACGTCTTGCTTCACGACGTTTTGTAATGATGATGAATAATTAACATTCCGCCATTGCACGTCTTCATATATTTAGCTTTATAATTCACAGCTGCGTATCTGTATGGCCCAGTGCGTGCTTTAATGGTATCTGTAACCCTGGTGAATTTCAGTGTAGGCTTATCAAAACCACGCATTTTGTTTGGCTGTGGTCATCAATGGAAATTGTTTGGGTCCCTCATTTGGTTTTTGTCCCTTTAGTTAAACATCGGAGGGGAATCGACTGGGAGCAGCACACGTTACGGCGTCTTCACTGCCGCCGGAGAAATTGTTCCACACGCTTTTCTCACATCCACAAACGCTAGCTGCACATTAGGCATTGTAACTGTGCTTTATGTGAGAAGATTTCAGCACTCGTACCCTTGAGCGAGGTACTTAACCTGAATGTGTTTAGTGAAAGAGTAGTGTAGTCAAAGAGGGAGCGTGGATGGAGGTGTCTCCTATGCAGTTACAAGAGGACCAAATAGATCTCCTTTTTCAAAAATAAAAATACCCTTCGTGGTGGTTGTGTGCATTGCCAAGCTGAAGCCCCTTGCCGGGCACCTGTGTGACCAGAACTGTGCTAGCAGGGCCCAGGAGTCGCTTGCCATTCCTGCACCAGCTCATTACGACTGGTCTGAGCAGGGGACAGTGAGCTGGCTCTGCAGCCGCGCCTCCGCAGCCGTGACTCTGCGCCCGTGCCTCTGCATTTAAATACCTTCCCCATGAATATGCAGCAGGTGACCTGCACCACTGCGTGTGGCGGCTCCACTGGCCGCTGTGCCGCTTGGCGACGCCCGGCGCTCCTCGTCCTTGGGGCCTCGCGGATCCTTTGCCCCCAGTTGCTCTCAGATCCTGTCTCCCCTGGCCCCCTTTGTCTCTCTCTCTCTCTCTCTCTCTCTCTCTCCTTCTGTCTCTCTCTCTCTCTTCACAGGGACCCCACATTTCAAGCCCCGCCAAAGTGCCGGGTCGACACAGCTCTGTTTTCTGGCAGCTGAAGGGAGGCGTGCGATTGGTGGCGTTTCCAGCATAAACAGGTCGATGCTTGCGACCCTTTGCTGGCTCCGCCTCACTGCCCAAACTGGTGCCCAAACATTAGTTTCACCGAAATGTCTGTACACCCAGCAGAATGAAACATGCAGTGGCTGGCAGCTGGCTGACACCCGTTTGATCATTTTGAGGGTGATACACTTGGCCGTACTTCTTTTTATTCTTTGTTTAGCTAAAAACAGAAACATAATTATTGCACAGCCCCCCCACACACACACACACACACATGTCCAGTTAAATGACTCACAGGGTCATGTCGGGTACGCTGGGTGCTGCTTACTCTCCCGCTCAGAGGAGCAAGACCGGCTTTGCAGCAGCAGATGAAATGCGCTGAATTAACCGATGAAAAGAAGTAGGTATTATTAAATAAATGAGATGCGCTGAGAAGGCGATGTGTTGCGTTAAGACGCAGCGCTCACTGGCTGTCCACATCGATCTGATGCGTTTGGAGCACGTCAGCGTTCCGCTCACGGCAGGCGGAGGCTGGGAAAGCCTCCACGCTGGGATCGGACCGCTCGACGGGAGCTGGGACAGGAGGAAACGGAAGGCAGTCTGCGAATCCCGTCTTTCAGGGTGGTTACGGAATGTCTGGATTAAAAAAAAAAAACCTGCCTTTCTGTCATCACCTGAGTATTGGAAGCAAAGATTGTAGGTTGTGGGGGGGGGGGTGGCTCTGATAAGTAGCGTGACCTCCCCCACCCACCCTCACCCCGACCCCCGACAAACAGATCTGGCCTGTGATATTCCCAAATCCCCATCTCTACGCAAGAACTTTGTCCCAGCAGCATACGAAATCCACGTTTTTAATTTTCATTCTTCCCACAGTTTCCGGACTTTTTTTGTTTGCCAGAACGTATTTGTACCTGTCTTGGCTGTGACAGTATTAATGTATTTATTTTGATGTTACAAACATGCGTCACACCTCCGTGCTGCAGGATGCGTGCGTCTCAGAGCTGGAGGCGAAGAGCATCTCGGATAAACACCGCTGTCAAAACAGCCTGGAAATAAACCTCTTCTAAAAGATAGTTTGTTGTGTTCCTGCCACATTTGTTCCTGAATGTACTATTTTGTTCGGTTTGTGATTTTAGAGAAGGAAACGCCCTTTCTTTTCACCTAAAATCTCCCCTTTTTGGCTTTAGCGTGTGCATTCGGTATACGATTAGTTGCGTGTCCCCTTTAAGATCTGTCCTCGGTGGTAGAAGAATTTGCTCTCCTGTCGTGGTGAATGGGGCCCAGCCTGCAGCTTAGTCAGGGGCCCTGTGTTTTGTTCTGTTACACATCAATAGGACGTCAAGCAGGGCTTGGGCCTGACAGACTGTGGATTAAAGGCTTTTAGCAGATTCTGTTAACCCCCTCCCTGCTGACCCACACACTCCAACAATAGGCTCAAAGAAACACATTCTTAACTCTTCAAGTACTAAGTTGTAATTTGCAGGTGGCTCAGGCGCGTACCACTCAGCCCGCGTGATTGGTGGGGGCGGGGGCAGGGTGAAGGGCAGGATGGTGTCATCCGTGGCCCCTCCCTGCCCCCCCGCTAACTAAAACAATAAACCCAACCGCATCATTAATCACTGATTAGGAAATAACACCAATAATTGCATTTCAGGTTTCAGAGGCAGCAGAAGATGGAACATCTGCAGATTTCCAGGCAGGGGGGGGGACACGTGGCCTGAACTCTTGGGCCGCGATTGGCGCTGTGCATGGTTCCTAATCCCTTATTTTGTTTACAGCTGTCGGTTATTTTCTGCATTTACACAGCTCAGCTTTAACAGGGTGGCAGCATTTAGCGATGTCCCGTTACTTTCGCAAGCCATTCCAAATTGCTCAGTGGATTTAGGGTTTTTATCCCATTGGTGTGCCCCCCCCCCACTTAAAAACTCCTTCATAGATGACCATAGGCCACTAAAACCTTTCCAGGAATGTCACGTTTTTGTCCGCGATTTTGTCTGTTTGTATATACATGCCCGAATAAAAACAGTAATGTTTTCTGGAAATACTGCAATTTACTGTGTTAGACTGGAACAGCCCCCAGGACTAGAATCTCAGAGCCACTTCTCAAAAAAACAGCATGTTTACCTTGGCCACCAGGTGGTGCTGTGTGTAAATTCTACCCGTCCGACAACAAGTGTACGCTGCCGGAGCTGCTGGAGGTGACGTACCCGGCCAGCAGATTTATATTTGTACCAGTCGCTGTTTGCCTCAGCATGATTTGTGTTCCTGTGCAGTTCATTGACGGGTGAAGAAGTTTATGAACTAATGTGGAAACTGTACACATTCTCCTACAAAGTTTGTGTCACACGAAAAGAAAATGAAATGTTTAGCTCCCTTGGAGAGCTCTCTGCACAGCAGTATCAGAGTATCAGAGAGTATCAGAGAGTGAGGCTGAAACACGAAGGCTCCCCAAAAACAATTAAAACAAAGCAGGTTTTTTGAACAGCACAAAAGTACGTGGGTACTGAGGGAAGCAACACTGATGGAAATGGCTATGGCATTCTGGTAGCTTAATCAGCACCTCTAGACAGGTGCCACCTGTGAATAACTCTGCTCTCCCTGCCTTCTCCAGTATGGCCTTGGAGGATTTACATATGTAACAGGCATTATGGGTAGAGGGTGAAACACTGGTACTCAGCACACTTTACAGACATGTTTTTAGGAGTAAGGAATATGTGATCGACTGCTGGAAGTGATCACCCAACAGGAGTGGTTGCCAAGTGGGAGTGGTCAGCTTGAGAGGAATGCCCCATTGGTTAGTCTGTTCTCCTAGTGGGAGTGGTCAGCTTGAGGGGAATGCCCCATTGGTTAGTCTGTTCTCCCAGTGGGTGTGGTCAGATGATGCGCACCGTGTTTCTGTAATTGAGTAGTTGTGGCCCATGGAGACCGTGGTGCTCCAGGAGCGGCCAGTTGTCATGAACCTGCCCCCTTTGAGGTTTACAGGACACGGAACGCTTGCTGCGATATCTGTGCGCCTGGCCGGTGCATTTTGCAGAATTGCCTTTGCATTTTTAAAATCAGGTTTCCTATTTTCTCCAGTGAGCTGGGATTTAATAAGAAATACTCACTCCCAGCTGGAAAAATAAAACGTTTGTTCGATTGACTCCTAAAGGCTATTTCAGTAATACGATTTTGTGTATGGCGTCGTCAAAGTAACTGTTGCTAGATGTTTGCGGTGACCCCGGTCTGGTGACGATACCGGTGCCACTTACCGGGGTCTGCAGACTGTCTCACGTGTCACTGATTATAAAACACACATGTGAGACACTGTAGGGATTCTGTTCTGTTTCTTTAAACAGTGGCGGTGTCACACGAGGCCAGACTGTCCCCCAGGTGGACACCGTACTGGTTATGCAGGCATTCAGAGGGAGGGGGGTCACTGGCGGCCCCCGCAAGCAGGCTTCCAGTGCTGGCTGTGGTTTGTTGAGGCTCCCGAAGCAGCCGGAAGAGGGGCTCCCTTTTCATGGGATTCGCTGAGCCCCGGCAGACAGCCGGGCTGCATACGCGCCGCTTTCAGTTTTGTTTCGCTCGGAAGATAGATTATACAGTGTGTCACTCACAGTGGCTGTGGCTGAGTGGAGCGAGGCCGGCTTTCCGGCGGCGTGGCGAGCATGTCGGCGAGACGCTGAGCAGATCGCTACTCGGCCAACGTTAAAGCGACCTGCACGGGAGGAGCGCGCGGTGACAGGTGTCAGGGGGGCTCTGAGGCGGGCGGCAGCGTCGCCTCGGGGATTCGCAGTGTTTCACGGTGACCGAGTACCATCCCCAGGCGGCGCCGCCCGTGGGGTCGCATGTGACGTCCTGCGGAAAACAGCAGTTTGTAAGCAGCTATTGACGCGAATCAGATAACGGCTGCAGAATGTTGAGGAAAAAAAAACATAAATGTTTAGCACATAAACACAGTGTCTGTTACTCTAGTAAAATCATGTTCCATCCCCCATGCTCCTAAAATTATGAAAAATCTGTTAGGTCTGAATCCCAACATATTCTATAGATTATGATTGAGACTCCAGTATGTCTGTAGAGAGCCTCTCCAGGTCTAAATCTCCTCCAGAATCTAAGAACACTGTTTTCCCATAATAACAGGAAACATGATCGGCTGGTCCGCTCAGCTCTGCGTGATCTTCCACCTACACCCAGGATTCCTCTGTTTTCATTTTGCCCATGTTTAATGTTTAATAACGAAACTGAATGTAAGCAATATTTCTGTGGTATGCAAACTATATAACTTGCCTCATTTTCCAGTGGGGTGGTGTCACAGTGACGCAGTAACGATGCTTCTACGATCACGACGGCTTGGTATGAATAACATATATAAATGTGAAGAGCTGTCCTCTGCCTTGCACTCATAGCCTCTGGGAAAGGCTCCGGACCGCCTGCGACCCTGAATAGGATAAGCGGCTACCGAAGATGGATGGATGGATGGATGGATGGATGGATGGACCTGTCCTTTGCCTTGTTTAGATTCTACAGGAAATGGGATCTTTTCTGTGGGATTATGGCTATGGGACATTTTGAGGGTTGCGATACACAAGGTAGACGGTGAACCGCCGCAGAAGGGCCACGATAACCTTCAAAATAAATAACGCAGGAAGGTATATCTACAGCGAAACCTGATCCAGCTTTAGCCAGCTTCCCCGGCCTCCCGGCGAACCCTGACCCCTAACCTTGCCTGGGTCATGTGACCCCGGGCCAGGCTCCCACGTCTAGCCTTATTCTGGACTTTTGCTGTTTTTATTATTTGCCTTAACAGCCCCCGTTTCCATAGCACTGATGAAAATACAAGGGGAAGCTCTCGTTGGGGAAATGTCACAGAGACGTTAAGCAGTCGCCCTGATCTGCTTCTCGTCCTATCTCTCCTTTTTTTCCCCTTCCCTGTCTCTCTCCGCAGGATAACCTGCACTTGGCTCGCCGAGAGACATTTCCTTTGAGAAAGATGTTACGGCCTCGCTTCCTCCGTGACGGAAAAGTGCCATATAGCGACTGTATATTCCTGTGATTACCGTAAATCAAAAGTATTACGTCGCCTAATACAATTTGTCAGCCTGGATTACAGAACCTGTCAGGCAATTATAACAGTGGGGAAAGTGTATATTTAGAGCGTAACATAATGGAGATTTCGGTATGGAGTCTCCTATTCGTGTTCATTCTATTTCTGCTCCTGAAACTTTCAGAAGGCCTAATTTGCCAGGTGGGTGAAAGTTTGGGATGGAATCACGCCTCCGGAAGCATGTTGGGGCAGGTGGTTGGCCGAAAGTGTGCCGATGCATGTCGCTATGATTGTTAGTTTAGGCGTAGAAAATGGGCATTGAAATGTTTTGTTATTTTGGAGCAGAGCGTTGCCATGGCACCCTCACAGGAAACTCCTATCTGTCCGGGGGTCAAGGCTGCCACATAAGTTAGGCATTCAGCACTCCATGTGAGGGAGTGCTCCGTGCTGAGTGTGCCCTCGCCTTTCCCCCCACACGTGCCCCACCCAAAGAAAACAACAGTGAACAACCAAACAGGAAGATGAAAGGACCCCGTCCCCTTCTGTTAACCACACCCTAACTATTATTTAATGTAATCCCCCCCCCCCCAAAAAAAAAAAAAAAAACCAACAACCAACAAAGATGTGGGGCCCTTTAATGCATCTCTCAGTAGAAAGGCCAGGGAGGTATTACTGGCTTGGGGGACATGGGACATTTCTGTAACATCATACCTCTCTCATCCCCCCAACCCCAGCGTCTTTGAAACCCATCCGGGGCCAATTCATAGCACCTGGGGGGCTTAGACAGCGGGGCCAGGATTCCGCGCAGCACCTCCCCGTGCAGCATTGCTCTGTTTATTTTATTGGCTGTTTATTTCATTTCTTAAACGTGCTTCTTGCCCCTCCTAAGAGCACCAGCCCCTCCCCATGTAAACATTGCATATTTGGCCACCGCTTCCCCCAGTAAAACGTTTATATCTGTAATCTGTTAAGTCAGCTACTCCAAACAACATTTCCCCGTGTTTAGGAGCTGTGTTGGGTGCCTGTAATGAATTTATGGTAATGCGCGGCGGCCGCGGCGGGGGGGCACGGCGGGGGGGGGCGGGGTGGGGGGGGGGGGGGGGGGGGCGGGGGGGCGGGGCGGCCGCGGGGGGGGGGGGGGGTGGGGGCGGC
>JAODJX010000143.1:580694-591508 GCA_026776945.1 Isichthys henryi
GGTGCAGGGTGGGGGGAGGGGGGGGCATGTGTCCCCTAGCGTTCGCTGCATCGACCACTAAAACGATTCCGGGTCTGAATCCAAGGCTGTTCTCAGAGGCAAGAAAAGGGTCATCAGTTGCCGACAATGACCTCATTCATCTCAGTATCGTCCAGGGCTTGATGTCTCATTCCAGAGTGTTCCGACGGCCAAAAATCCCCAGCCGCCACGTCGCCCGAGGCCGTCTCCGGACATCGAGAGCCCTGGTCCCTCGTAGAGACTTTTTCCAATAGAAAGATAAGTCGGGTTTTCCTTTCCTGTCTTGCTCTCCTCCCCCCCGGCCGCCCGTCCGTGACACCCTGTACTCCAGAGTTCTTATTAACCTCGCTGCAAAGGCCCCTCACAATCTGCAGAAAAGCAGGAAGCCTCTTATCTGCTGCCTTTATAATAGATCAATCTGAGTGGCTGGAATCGGCGAGGGGGGGTGTGATGGCCCCGTGGCGGCGACCCTGCGACAGCAGTCCCTCGTTCCGGAAGAGGCGGAACCATAGGAGCAACTTCCGAACAACCCACGGGTCAGACCCGAACCAGAGACAATCGATCCCGGTGTTTATCCGAGAGTCTGATCAGACTGCCTGTCGACACAGCTCCGAAAAACACGGCGGATTGAACATGGGGAGACGCACGTTTCCCTCGATGACCTTCCCAGAATGAGGGTTACCCCAGCCTGCCTCTGCAGTGGGGGCTGCCCTCCTCCCCAGCCCTGTATCGCCTCGGCCTGCCTTCTGACAGCAGGCTTGCTGGCCCTCTGTGTACCGCACTGGGCACTCGCCACAGCACGGACGCCATTTCCCCGTTTCATATGAGCCAATCATATCCATGATGCCTGCCAGCTGGAGCCCAGCAATGGTGTTGAGCAGGACCCGACACACCCCAAAAGAACCCCTACACCATGCATGACTCAATGGCGCAAGCACAGGCCACTCTGGGTATTACACTCAAGCGAAAACACCCACACAAGATGCTACAAGTACCGAAGTCAAAAGGCTTTGGGAATAATGACTGTAAATCGACGAATGATGTCATAACTAAACGCATTTCATTGTACAGTCAGCTTCTGGTGCTGCAAGAGAGCGCCCCCCACTAACGACGCAAAAGGCTGACACCTCACAAGCACACGAAACAAGTGCGCGCACACACTAAGGCACACACCTCTGCCAGCTCCTGCAGACTGAGTGCTCTTCTCACCTCCAGAACTCTTAAGTACCACTCAAGGAGAGGAGGAGGCACGTACCCCGGCGTACAGAAGCAAACAGCCCCTGCTGCGCGGAATCCCCCCAACACCGGACGCATTTTTATTAAGTCAACGACACGATCACTGACGTCCCCGCGTCTGAAAGAGCAATCGGAGACGCAGTCTGTGTCGGGAAGTGACTTCCTGTTCGAAACGAGGCTGTTTAAGTTATAAACCCCAATTTAAGGCGAGTGAAAATTCGATAAACATATGGGTGGAATGGGTTTTGCATGGGCTCACGTATGAAATGAAAGCGTAATTTAATTCCTACTGTTTTTTAGGGTTGGCAAGCAAATATGAAATAAAAGGGGAAAAGCAGAAAGTTATTAGTGCGTCTGCTGTGTGAGAGCACGATGCTGACTCTTCCCGTACGTCTCCCTGTGACCGAGGAGGGAGGACGGGTTTGGCAAATAGAGTATGAAATAAAACAATTACTGAAATGAAGCAGATTATAATTGGTTTTGCTTTATTTGTGGCATTTTCCTCTATGGCCCAAATGGAACGACTTTTGAAGTGACCATGTTTGAAACATCCTGACGTTTGTGAAAGTGAGCGTGTTTCCTGTTGTGGTGTAAGTGGATAGGCTGTTTTTCACATCGCCATTAAGGGTTGAAGGTTAGGTTACTCATTTGAGTTTTCTTCTTTAAATGCTTGGATTTTAAAACAGATGATTGTAGGTTCTGAGTGTTTTACCAGATTCTCACTCTTTAAACTGAATCAAATTATAAGGGACAAATTGACTTTGTATTAAATTCTGTCCGATGCACTATATTTAGTCGATTTGCAATGGCGAATTAACACAGTCATTAAACGTGAGGATGTATTCCTCTTGCTCCTAGTTGAACGTTCAGTGTCTAATTTCAATTTTTTTTTACTATATTGCTCCAAAACCAAAGTTACAAAGGAATTTCGATGCGGTCATCATTTTCCTAAAGTGATGTATGAATAAACAGGTGAAGAGATTCGTTTGAATAAAACGCGGTGCGAACCCCGCGGCATCGCATGACTGCGGGAACCGCGACGCCGGTCTGTAAATGCGACCTTGAGAAGGAGCTCGAGACGGGGTTAGGGGGTGAGAGAGCGAAAAGGAAAGCTGAGTTTTTAAAACAAAAATAACTGATTTATTGTAAATGTAAAACTTTATCTCCCACAAACCCCCTCAAATTTCCTTTATTATACGTTAGCCTTCGTAATTTTTTTGTAATATGGATACACGGCAAAGGTTTCGTAAGTGGCTTAAATTGAAGCGCATTGAAAAGAAATGGGGAGAGAGAAGGAGCCTTCGTGCTGCCCGGGAGGGGGGGTGGGGGCAGGTGGTCTGTCTAGGCTGCCGGTCTCGGCTCAGACGCCTCGGCATCCCTGCACCTGCCAGCACTCTGTTCCTGCGCTGCTGGCTTCACTAGTGAGATATGGAGATGTACCCGCACACCGTGGGGGTCTCAGACAGAAAGCACCTTCTTCCCGAAGGGCTGGGGGGGGTCCAGAATGTCAGCTGTCAGTCTGCCTCAGACGGCGGCATGATCCGGAGAGGCCAGAGGAGCGGAAGGGTTACTATCTTTATCCCGATTTAAGAAGACGCCCGCCCCCTCTTGGGAAGGCGGACGCAGCGGCGGGACGCGGACTCCACAGCCGTGACCTTTCCCGGCAGCTGTGCTGTGTAAACGCTCCTCTTGACGGCGACGCGGCGCCACGTAATTGTTTATTTGGACGCGGCAGGTTGCCGGCAGTGAAAGCGCGCGCCCGCGCGTAATTGCCTCTCCGGTGTCACAGCCGAGCGCGCTGATGTCAAACGGCGGGGTTTTACGAGCGGAGCAGCGAAGCGGCCCGGCGAGATAAATTCGGATGTTTACTGTTAAATGGGAACAAACTGTTCCCCTTGGCAGGGGAGTGCTCGTCTGTTTGCCGGCGCTGGAACATTAATAATGGGGGGGGGAGTCAGAGCAAAAACCATAAAGGAGACAGGAGAGCCCAGCGGAGGAGGTGACTGAGTCAGCTCCGACATCAGGTTAAAGGATCCACCTGTACTAGGCTTCTTCCTAACCTGGGTGATAGTGCCTCTCAGTCCTGAGGTGTGGTTTCCAGTGGTGTCTGCTGCCCCTGCTGGACGGAGGAATCGCCAGCTGACGCTGTCTCTAAGCTCAAAAATGATCGAACAACTGACATAATTGACATGCGGTGAAATGACAGACAGGCTGTGTAACAGCAGTATGATATGCAATATAACCACTGACATTCAGTATAATGACTGACTTGATATGTAAATTATATACTGCTTAACGACTGACATTCTGCATTGTCACTGACCAACTATATAACCACTGACATTCAGTGTGACTGACATGCTATGTGAATTATATACTGCTTAATGACTGACATTCTGCATTGTAAAAGAAATGCTATATAACCACTGACATTCAGTTGGAAGACTGATATGCTGTGTAATATTTGACATACAGTGGGGTAACTGATATACAGGATAATGACTGACATGCTCCATAATGTCAATCTGTCTAAATCCTCCATATATTCGGGTGAAATTATGTATGTGATTCTCACACCGAGACCCAAACGTGTATCATAATAGGGTCGTTTTAAACTGCACCCCCCCTGCTCGGGTTAAAATGTCCGCCTAACATCCTCGTGCAGCTCCTCTGGAACGGCGGAGTCCGTGACCCGCATGGGCCGCTAACGTGTGAGCTGCCAGCTTGAGGGTGCTCACGGCTCGCCCCCTACAGGTGAACAGATGCAGCTGGGCACTGCAGTGATGCTGGGAGTGGAGCGAGTGGGCCGCTATGAGTAAGGCTGACTCGGAAGCATCGGGGGTCCGTTTCAGGGAATCCATTTGATAAGGTTCCCGATACAGGATTAAGAAAGAGGGCTGGAATCCAGCAGAGACCAAGTCTCCCTCCAGCGGTGCCGAGGAAAGCTGTGAAGATCCATCTACTTGCCGCAAACCCGGGTATGAATGGTCCTCTTAAAGGTCCCACAGCCACTTCTTTCTTATTAATAACCGTCTAAAGAAAATCTGAAGTATAACTACGCCTTTCCTTTACGCGTACTCACACTGGAAAGGAGACCCTGAAAAATGATGCGCGTTGTAGGAACTTGCATGTCTTTTTGATGGCTGTCTCATCCAATCGATATCGACATCACCTTTAATGGCACACGGCAGAGGATAATTAGGTAGCCCAGAGACAGAAATTCAATGGGAAAGAATCTTTCTCACATCTGATAACTGAAACAGTTAAATGTTATGCTGACGAGTCTGGCTGCACGGCTGAGTTATGCGATACATTATAGGTTTTGGAGTATCGTCTCTGTGCCATATAAACACATTACCTCATCCCATAATGATGCATCTATATCCCAGTATAACAGTTCACCAGCTAAGATGCATTCAGACTCATCCTTCTGCTCCTGTTCTGCACCAAAGTTCATCGCCTTTCATTATGCGGGACGCTATTACATGACTCACATCGCCAGATGTTTTCAATTATTAATTTCGAATCCAAAAACATGAAGTAAGTCAGTGAAATGAGCAGGTTTTGAACATGGTTTTAAAATAAAATGACGAAAAATGTCTTGCAGCCAGCCTCTCGTGTGGACAGGGGTAAGACGTTGTGCCCAAGTTTGGAAGGTCATGGATTCGAATCCCGATTAATATCACCGTTGCGCCCTTCTGCAAAAACCCTTAGCTGCCGGCTTCTCCAGGAACGCTGGACGCTGACTGACCCCGATCTCTGATCCAAAGCTTTTCTCACTTGTACGTCACTTTGGACATTTAGCATCAGCTAAATGTGTTGTGTGAGTGGCTAAACTCTATTCGGTCGGGGGGATGACCAAGCCCTGCTGTAAAGCCACTCTATATACCCATATATAGGGCAGGCTAATGCATTGCCTACTGTCCAGAGAAGAGGCTTATTTGGTCAAGGAATTTAATACATAATGACAGGCAATATATGATACATTTTTGTTCATGTTTACCTTGCTCTTTCTCCTCTCTTTAGGCTAATAACCATGTTCTCCTCCTTAGGGTTCCCACAAATGGATGGAGAGGAAAAAGTCCAAAGGGAAGATATGAAAGAAAAACGACACTCGGCGGGCAGTAAGTGCCCAGATGCCCGCAGCCACTAAACGGATCCCTCAGCGCCCTTTATGTCCGGGTTTTATCTTAAAGCGCCGGGACAAAGGTCGTCATGAACAGGCCGCACGGCACAAAGGTGTGTCTCTCAATACCGACTGATGCAGGTAATTAACGGTGAGTGTTTACCCTAAATATATAAGGCTAACCTGTAGCACGGGGTCTGCCCATGTAAGGCGAAGACTTTCGGCTGTTTACACGGAAAACTCAAAACTCCATGATGCCGAGTTGGGCGGGGGTATTTTTTACGAGGCTTTTTAAAGCATAGCTGGCTGCATCGGGTCAAGGCATGTTTTAGTCCCCATGGCGTTTGGCCTGGATCTTGCCGTGATATTGTTCTTTTACCCCTCCCCCTCCCCCACCCCCTATTTTGTTTAGAGATATTTGCCGCAGAAACTTCGAGGAAATGTGTCTGTGTGTCTCTTAGCGTGTTTGGAGATGCTGCTAGTCCCCACCCTAACATCTCGCTTCCTGGGCCTTTCCGGCATGTCCCATGTGACAATGTTATAATGTTATGTGTAATGAGGACAAGAGAGCAGGTCCAACTTCCGTCTGGGGGGGGGTGTAACCACGAGCAACGTGGGGTCCGGCGGGAGAACTCGGCACTTGTTTCCCAGGAGCACTTGCTGCGGCTATCTGGCCAGGATGGGGGTTACCATGGAGAAGGGAAGGGAGGCCAGCCGAGTTGGGTGTGCAAACATTCCCCAAACAGCTGTGTGTCCTTTTAAGGGATTGTTTAGAGATGGCACGAGAAAATAAACATTGTGAAAAGCCTCCTGTTCCCTGAATAGCCGGCAAACTGCTACTCTCTGGGAGGTTGTAAATCGTAGCCGACACCCCCTCCCATACGCTCATGTTCTTGGGGCCCCTGTCTGACATGAGGAGGTCGTCATTACCAAAAGCCCCACCTCCCCAAACCCTCCCTTTCTTGGGGCCCCTGTCTGACATGAGAAGGTCGTCATTAGCAAAGGTCGCACCTCCCCAAACCCTCCCTTTCTTGGGGGCCCTGTCTGACATGAGGAGGTCGTCATTAGCAAAGGCCCCACCTCCCCAAACCCTCCCATTCTTGGGGCCCCTGTCCGACATTAGGAGGTTGTCATTAGCAAAGGCCCCACCTCCCCAAACCCTCCCTTTCTTGGGGCCCCTGTCTGACATGAGGAGGTCGTCATTAGCAAAGGTCCCACCTCCCCAAACCCTCCCATTCTTGGGGCCCCTGTCCGACATTAGGAGGTCGTCATTAGCAAAGGCCCCACCTCCCCAAACGCTCCCGTCCTTGGGGCCCCTGTCTGACATGAGAAGGTCGTCATTAGCAAAGGTCCCACCTCCCCAAACCCTCCCGTTCTTGGGGCCCCTGTCTGACATGAGGAGGTCGTCATTAGCAAAGGCCCCACCTCCCCAAACGCTCCTGTTCTTGGGGCCCCTGTCCGACTTGAGGAGGTCGTCATTAGCAAAGGCCCCACCTCCCCAAACGCTCCTGTTCTTGGACCCCTGTCCGACATGAGGAGGTCATCATTAGCAAAGGCCCCACCTCCCCAAACCCTCCCGTTCTTGGGGCCCCTGTCTGACTTGAGGAGGTCGTCATTAGCAAAGGCCCCACCTCCCCAAACGCTCCCCTTCTTGGACCCCTGTCCGACATGAGGAGGTCGTCATTAGCAAAGGCCCCACCTCCCCAAACACTCCCGTTCTTGGGCCCCTGTCCGACGTAAGGAGGATGTCATTAGCAAAGGCCCTACCTCCCCAAACGCTCCCGTTCTTGGGGCCCCTGTCCGATACCAGGAGGTTGTCGCTAGCTAAGGTCCTGCCCCCTCAAGCCTAGACAGACCCTGGAAACTCTTCTGGAGACCTTTGTGCCCTTTGCCCCAGTTGCGATGTGACTTGCCATGACTGCCCTAAAGGACAAATGCGCTCATTGCAGATTGACTCAGTGGTAGGGCCAGGGGAGAGCAGGGCGCATTTGGCGAGGACGTGGCCGCCTGTTTTTCTCGGACCTGACCTGGAATCATTCAGCAGCGCTCCTAATGGTTATTGACAAAGTTTATACTATGGCCGTTATTGTGGTGGCTGATGTAGCTGTGTAATTACAGCCCTGCCGACACGCACAAGTGCGTCATGTCGATATAAAGTAAACAGGGATTATTTAGTGTTTGTTTAGCATATAAACAGCGCCTCTGGGGCCGTGCCATGCTGCGCAGACGTCCGCCGGCCAGATGGCGGCGCCGCCCGCCCCCGGTCCTCCTGCCCACCCCCATCGCCCTGCCCGCCGGGCCCCTTGGCACGCGCAGAGAGTGCCATCATTACAGAGGGGTTACTGCTGCTTGTAAAAGGCTTGTTAACACAAAGCCCTGTTCAGATGTTAATTGGCTAATTGACTAATTAATTTTTCTATGAAGGCATGTTGGGGAGAGAAAAAAAGACTATGCTAATTGAAACAGACTAATTGTTTAATTACGTCTGAGCTGAGGGGGCCAGTGGTGGTGACAGCGGGTGACAGAGATGGGGCCCTGCTGGCTGTCATTTTTATTCCCAGTCCTCTGTATGTATCATGGCCATTCCCCCCTCACATACATACACTTACAGACATTCATAAACTCACAGATGCACACACACACATTTGTACTCATATCTTTATGAAGACTCCATTTAATTCTATGGGCATAAGCCTAAACCCAACAATGACAACATTAACCCTTACCCAGCCCTAACCTTAACCAAAACTGTCTAAACAAAAGTCTTTTGGGAGTTTGTAGGTTTTTGATTAAAGTCACAGACTTTTATATAATTCTGTTTCCACCTTGTGAGGATCAAAAAAATGTCCCCACAAGGCAGAAAGTTCCAGGTTTTCATCACATTTATCACTCCTGGTCCCCATAGTGTAATAATTACAAAAAGAAAAAGATACATACATACACTGAAAGACACAGATTCACACAACACACTCACAGACATGCATTCACAGATGCACGCCGATACACTCACAGACACAGACACACGCACAGAAACACGCACATTTTCACAGACACACACAGATACACTCACAGACGCACACTCTCACAGACACACGCAGATACACTCACAGATGCACACTCTCACAGACACATGCAGATACACACACACGCACACTCTCACAGACACATGCAGATACGCACACACGCACACTCTCAGACACATGCAGATACGCACACACGCACACTCTCACAGACACATGCAGATACGCACACACGCACACTCTCACAGACACACATAGATAAACTCACAGACGTACACTCTCACAGACACACACAGATACACTCACAGACGCACACTCTCACAGACACACGCAGATACACTCACAGATGCACACTCTCACAGACACATGCAGATACACACACACGCACACTCTCACAGACACATGCAGATACGCACACACGCACACTCTCAGACACATGCAGATACGCACACACGCACACTCTCACAGACACATGCAGATACGCACACACGCACACTCTCACAGACACACATAGATAAACTCACAGACGTACACTCTCACAGACACACACAGATACACTCACAGACGCACACTCTCACAGACACACGCAGATACACTCACAGACTCACACTCTCACAGACACACGCAGATACACTCACAGAAGCACACTCTCACAGACACATGTAGATACACTCACAGACGCACACTCTCACAGACACATGCAGATACGCACACACGCACACTCTCACAGACACATGCAGATACGCATACACGCACACTCTCACAGACACACATAGATAAACTCACACACGCACACTCTCACAGACACACACAGATAACCTCGCAGATGCACACTCTCACAGACAGATGCAGATACACACACACACTGAGATATACACACACGGACACATTCACAGACACATGGAGATACACGCACCCTTGCAGTCATACTAAGACCTCTCTCTCCAGCTAGTGAAAGGCATCTACTGATGTTCATTTTTCCCGGTGAGTAATCCTGTGGGTTATTTACCCTTTATGGACTTTGGTGGGTAGCCCATGGTTCTGACCCAAACCAAACCCTGTCGGGTCAAGCTGCGAGCTGACCGCAGCATTGTGAGGGCGATGGACAAATCAGGGGGTGACCTGGTCACCCTTAGTGAGACGTGAGAACACACTTTGAATCAGCCATTTTAAGCATTTTAGGTATTCTGGTTTTGTAGAATGTGTCTTTACTAATGTATTGTAGAGAGGTGGTTTTTCTGTTGATGTCATCGTCATCCTCCTCATCATTATTATTTTGTTGTTGCTTTGTTGCTCTTATTGTCATTATCATGGGTGTTATATTTGTTATTCTTCTGCCACTCCCGTGATTATGTTCCAGTGCCATCTTGATTAGGATGCTATACCAGCGAACAGCTTGGCTAGATTGGATTATGGCAGAAGGAAGCTTCACTTGCTTTTAATTACCCGTCTTTAACTCTGTTTGTGATCTGTGTTGGTTTATTGAGCGGCATGGAGGAAAAATGAAAGATGCCGCTGTTGACATGGCAGCGATGGGCGTGCGGGGCCACGTCCGCAAATTCAATTTCATTTGCCTGGCTAGCTAAAACACAGCCCCAAATTAAATCTGTCACCAGAAAAAAAACGAATTAACGAAATTAACACGGAGGTACCGTTCTATATAGGGCTCTGTGGATTCTCAGGGTGCACCCTGGTGTGTTTCGCAAGTGTGCCTGTTGCTTTTACCTCTGTGTGTTTGGTGGGTATGTCTGTTGCATGTACCCTGGTGTTTTGGGTAAGTGTGTCCATTTTGTGTACCCCATTGTTTTGGGTAAGTGTGTCCATTGCATGTACCCTGGTGTTTTGGGTAAGTGTGTCCATTGCATGTACCCTGGTGTTTTGGGTAAGTGTGTCCATTGCATGTACCCCGTTGTTTTGGGTAAGTGTGTCCATTTCGTGTACCCCATTGTTTTGGGTAAGTGTGTCCATTGGGTGTACCCCGTTGTTTTGGGTAAGTGTGTCCATTGCGTGTACCCTGGTGATTTGGGTAAGTGTGTCCATTTCGTGTACCCCATTGTTTTGGGTAAGTGTGTCCATTGCATGTACCCCGTTGTTTTGGGTAAGTGTGTCCATTGCGTGTACCCCGGTGATTTGGGTAAGTGTGTCCACTGCATGTATCCTGGTGTTTTGGGTAAGTGTGCCCATTTCATGTATCCTGGTGTTTTGGGTAAGTGTGCCCATTTCGTGTACCCCATTGTTTTGAGTAAGTGTGTCCATTGCATGTACCCCGTTGTTTTGAGTAAGTGTGTCCACTTCGTGTACCCCGTTGTTTTGGGTAAGTGTGTCCATTGCGTGTACCCTGGTGATTTGGGTAAGTGTGTCCATTGCGTGTACCCCATGGTTTTGGGCAAGTGTGTCCATTGCGTGTACCCTGG
>JAODJX010000144.1:952-14036 GCA_026776945.1 Isichthys henryi
CAGGCGGGGATTCGAACCCGGGTCCCAGAGGTGTGAGGCGACAGTGCTAACCACTGCACCACCATGCCGCCCCTATATTACATATCTTTAAACAAAATATAACTAAATTGCTCATTTTCAGGTGTGAGTGTGAAACACAGTGAACTAAGGGAAGAAGGTGGATGACACCTGCAACAACACATTAGGGGCAATTTAGAAACAATTCAGCAAACTACACGGTTTAAACAAAAAGCTGTGCCTAAAACACATACACACACACACACACACACACAAGAAGAACCTGCAACCTCCTCCCTTTAGAAATAAACTTTAATCATAATTAGAAAGCTTAAGTAACAAAACAATTAACAATTTACAGTATGCAGCTTTCTTTAAGAGTGAGCAGAAAGTAATGAGAATATGCTGGTAGCATGAGAAATGTTAGAGACTCTGGTGTTACAGAATGTCTTATCTGGGATACACACAGCTGGACGTGCGAGCACGTCAGCGTGTCCAGGTGAGATTTCAAACATAACCGCATTCCTGCCAAACCCTCTAATCTTCCATACACCTGAGGGTAAGCACGATTTGGACACCCAACTAAAAGATAAGACCAAGAGTTACAGGTATTCCCTGTAACACAAACACTACACTGCCCTTGTGCAAAGGTAGTCTGCCCTCGATCTTCTAAATATAATTGTGGTGGTTTTATATATATATATATATATAGGGGTCAGACTCAAGGTTACGCTCCTTCCCACTGTGGGGTTTCCAGTCTCTGAATGGAGGCGTGGGTTCAAATCCCACTTCTGACTTTGGGGTCGTGGGCTAAGCTTGTGTGTCTGTAATCCACAGGTTACTGGTTCTAACCCTAGTCAGTGTGTCTGTGGCTCCTTGAGCAAGGCCCTGGGCCCTAACAGACAGCATACTCTACAAAGAGCGAGTTGAGGGAGTATCTACTATTATTACTGTGTAGCCCTTGCTGCACGCTGAATTGCACATTTACAGATCTCTCGTTGGTTGCCCACCCTAGCTACCCTTATGCCTCTTTGGCTCCTTGACAGCTGCATGATTGTAATGTACTGTCAGATTCACTTGTACATTGCTTTGCACAAAAGTGCTTGCTGAATAAATAAATGTAAACGCCATAAAGAGTAACTGCGAAGGTTACTTAATGAAGGCATCTGAGGTGCAGTGAACATCTCCCTGGAATGTTAATGTATGGCATTCAAATGGAATGGAGCTCTAGAGAGAAACCTCGGCCTGAAATCGCTCCACCACCTTCAAAATGCATCCATTAGTTTGCCTTTCAGTCAACGGTTTCCCCCAGTTGCCCTCCACATTCCCATGTAGCACTGCTCCACACACCTTGCCTCCTCTCATATAAACAAGCACTGCTCACACATACGGACAAACAGCCTTCGTTGGTTGCATGCCGTCCATTTCCATGGTACCTCCAGTGATTGCTATTGATGAATAACAGCTCAGAGTTTCCGGGGCCTGTTCCACCCACGGTCACAGTACGTCTTCGAGTACATAAGGGAGGGTAAAAGCCAGGTCCAGTTTCCGACTGTTTGCTTAAGCCGGTCTCTCATCATTAGCAAGGGTTATGCAAGAGATATTGCCAGCATCAGCCATACTTTACCAATTATTCTGACCTTTGACTTTCCTTATCTCTCTCTCCCTCTCACACACACACAATATTGTGCCCTGTGCTACGCTTTGGTCTGTAAGCAATATTTAAAAGGAAGTAAAAAATGTGCAAGTGTCTACATGTGAAATTTATGCCCAAGGTAATAAATGTACTTGCTGACCTCTTTATCATACCATAAAGCATCCAGGTAGAGTATGCAGGGAGGTTTCCAAAACAATGGATGGGATGTGAGAGTGGGAATGCTGAAGGATTACAATGTTTACCTCTAATGAACAACAGCACAGGAGAATTCTACTACCATTGTTGTAAACACTCAAAAGTTTCTCAGATTACACTGAATTTAATATGCATTTAACGTTAAAAGTAACTTATTTTATTGTATTACTATACCCGATACAGCACAGAACATTTTCTATTAAAATGTCCTTAGGTTATAACAATTACAATGAACAGAAATATATTTAACTCTAAAATCGGCTGGTTTTTATGTTCACAATAGAATTCTGCTGACTTTAATTTCAAGCTGTGTACCTTATCTAACTGAACATTCAAAACACCTTTCTATGTTATTTTTTTAACAAAACATAACGCCCAGTCAAAAAAGTATAACGTTATTCATGTAAAATGAATAAGCTTTGGGCGTATTGTTATTTTATTTGTATTATTTTTAATCACATTTTTGCACGTTTACGTATTTGCCAGAAATTAATTTTATTCATTTGAAGCTGTAAGATTGGAATACTTATTTTCCCAGTAAATCATTCCAAGAGTAAAAACAGAGGGGTCTTTCTCTGAACTGTGGATGACCCGCACGGTTAAGGTCACTTCTTGGTCACCTGGTCGTGCCACTATTTGGCGTTTGTACACCGGTCTGCCACTTAACGCAATTCTGCTTGCCTTCATGTGTATGCAGGCATGCGATTTTGAGCGCTAAGTATTTATCTCGGATTTTAAAGATTACTCTTTCTCGAAAAGCGTGAAAAATAGCGTACGCATTTTACTGTCTGTTGTGATGGTTATACACGCTTGAGATGAAAATTAATTTTGCAACTGAATTTCACCAGACTCTTCAAACAAATGGTAGGCTACTGAATGTTTTGGAGATTAAGAGAATTATAACGATAAATAAGACTGAAAACTTAATCAAACGTGTCTCTTATATAAAAAATATATTAACGTATATGAGGAATTATTAGTGACTGTTGTGCAATCGATAAGGTCAATATTTGTTCTGTCAAATATGAGATTTTATAGAGTAAAAAAACAATACCAATATCGAGGAATAAAAAGCGTATTCTTTTTCGTTATCAGTACGTTATTTTTTTCATTTTAAGAGGACTCGTACTAGATTTGTGGTGTTCTGTTTTATCTATTGAAGGTATATTTTAGTGACTTTTGAAAAATGGCGATTGAAAAAGGTATATTTACCCATTAGACGCGCGAGTCAAAAAGCGGGAATGTGTATAACTGCAAGCAAAACGTTAGCAATGTAACATTAAAGAGGATATTTATGAAATACATGCACACGTTATATATGTGCATCGCAATCACATTCAGATTTTACTTATATTGTTTATTCATTTGCCGATTGTTATAATTATTATGTTACGGTTATAAATTATATTGCTAATGATTTTTTTTTATTGTGTAAATAATGTGTTGTATCCACTTTTTAAACTTCGCTTTTAATAAAATAATATTAAAATTCAATAGGTAGTAATACTTCCTGTGTTCATAATATAGTTTTCTCTGAAAATACTGATGTTAGCCGACAATTAATCAACAACATAACTTGACTGCATTACATAAACAAGGTATTTCTTGAATGGAAAAATTAAGTCATTAACAGCTTTTACTTACTATTATAGAATATCTTGTCTCAGTGTTACTATCCTGTTTCGGAAAATCAAATAATTCAACCTTCTATGATAATTTATTGTGAAACGAAATGTGAAATTACTTTCAAAATTATTACAAAAATATTTCTAAAATGTAGTTTTATTAGAAATATTTTCCCACTTTATTTATTTAGGTATGTATGTATGCATGTATTTGTTAGTTTGTTTTTACTAGGTTTATTTCGCTTTGTTTGGTGTTTAATAATAAATAAACAATAAATCAATATGGTTAGTGAGGCCTGTTGGAATCGTGGTTAGCCTCACATCTCTGGAGACCTTGGTGTTTTTGTATGTGTGTGTGTGTGCGTGCGTGTGTGTGTGTGTGCGCACGCGTGCGTACGTGCGTGCACGTGCCCGTGCCCTGCGATGGGTCGCGATGTTTTAAATGATTCCCTGCGTAACACCTATAGATTCTGGGATGTAGAACCCGGATTCCCGTGGCCCTGTATAGGATAAGTGGATATGGAAAAAGAATGTAACTGGCACAATTATGTAGTAATATTTGAAAAAATTTATAGACAAAAAGCTGGTCTGTAAAATTTTGATTTCACTGTGTTGTTGGCAACAGTGCTGACATTATTGAACGTGTTTTTACTAAAACTCCAATATTAGAATTAAGTGATCAGTGGTTATTGTTAAAACAGCACGGCATACAGTGGGCAACAACGAAACGGGTCCGCTGTATTTAACCCATATGTGACTTTCGTGACATAGCAGGGGGCAGTTAATTGAGCGCCTGGGGAGCAGTACCTTGCTCATAGTACTTTAGTGGTGCGCTGCTGATCGAGCATTCGAACCAGCAACCTTTCAATTATAAGTGCGCTTCCTAACCATCAAGCCACCACTGCCCACAATACACAGACAAAATGGAATCGTCTAATTTAAATTGAATGATTGCTCTGATGATGAATTGCGGCAGATTTCAGGTGGACAAATACTTTATTTTTAATCACACAGTGCTTTGTATAGCATAGTACATTTAAAATGAAGACCACACTTAACACAATCACATTATTTCATACCTTAAAAATATAAATAGGTTAATGCTTTAAATGTAAATAATTCATGTTTGATCAGGGTTAAATCCATGCAGTTTAATGGTTTTTTTCTGAAACAGAATAGCCATCTACACGTCAGCTATGTATTACGTATGTTAATTTAATGCAGTTACGGTGCCCTCTAGCGGAATTAAGAACCCCGAGAACACAGTAGGCTGCCACAAGGTCTCCATCGAGACCGCATAAACAGTACTGGCGACCGTTTATCCTACCCCCGGCAATAGAGGGCAGTAGTAAGACGTGAAAGACGGAACACGCGAAGTGAGAATGCGGCTTTGCTTAAGTCGTGGGACCGCAAATTTCTCAAAAAAGCAAACCCATCTCCACGTTATGTATATGAGCATTATTATTATTAATATGATTATTATTATTATTATTATTTTATCGTTTCTCTGATTATTCTCACTGACAGCATGACTAAAGCATGTTTAATGCAAGCGTGAAATGATACTGGATATGGCACTGCACCTCTATTGTGCGTTTTGTCCATTACTCTTTTGGATTTACTTTTCTGAACAATGACAACGTAACTAATCTACCAGCATCTGAAAATCAAGGACAGATATTATGGCAGCAACTGAATATTCGGTGTAAGGATTTCATGCGAGCGTTCCTTTTCCATAATTTATTGGACATACTGTAATGAGGTGAGCGGCACCGAAGTTAATGGAAAATGTCTTAACAAAGAAAAAAGCACTTTAGTTGAGATCAAGGACAAATATCAACCCCCTTTATTTTAGTTTCTTGTTTGCACCGTTAGGTCTGGGGTCCATGCTACCCCCCTATCAGCCTTCATCAGCTACACGTCAGGCGGGACTCACCTGCAGTAACTCTACAGGCAGACTGCTGAACTGCGGGAAAGGCGCGCTTACTCGTTGTAATCATGTTAGCGAGCACTTCGCTAAATAAAGGGGAAAAGCCGTCTCATCATATTGGAACAACTGCTAAGTAGGCTTTAGCGGGCTTACAGAGCAGTACAGTTCAAAAGGAGGAAGGTGTGTGTGTGTGTGTGCGTGTGCGTGTGCGTGTGTGTGTTAGGGGTGTTTGATTCTTTCCAGCGAACTCTATACAGCATAATCTACTGAAAAGCTTACATATTGTACATCAAGAATACATCTATATATCTACACCACCGAGTCTTCCGAAAAATTTAAAAAGCAATTAATCAATTATTAAAGGATTTTAATCGAGGGATTAAAGGGGAATAACAATTGTAAACTGTCAAAATTGGATTTAATTGCAATGGTTTACAACTTTTTTTTTCTCCTCCTGGTTTATAGAGATTTAAAAGTAACTCACAGAAAGCAAGATGTTAGCAGTGATGCTTATCTGTGAAATTACTTTTATTCCCAAAACTATTTATTTATCTCTCTTTAAATAGAGATCGATAATATCTCACATTGAGCTAATCATACTTAATTAGTGGCCGGTATCCGTCATTAATCAAATTTAGCTTTGAAAGTTTGCATAATTTGCACTGCGGAAAACGGAGCAGATATTCGTGAGAATAGGTGTCTGAGAGACGCTTTAGTAGCTACACATAAACCTACATCTGCAGACTTACACACCAAAATAATAACGCGGCTCGCACGTCTTTCGCACTCCTGTGTTTTTGGGCGCTGTCTGTATTCTCACACTCACCAGAAAGTGCTGCTACTGTCTCATTCAGGACTCTGCTGGCTGTTTTGAGCATGACCAGCGGGGAACTAAAAAAATCTATCTTTTGTTTACTGCAGTGAAGTCTTTTCCCCAGGAGGGTCAAACTGTTCGGTTGTCATATAAAGCCGGAACAATGATCCAATCACGAAAAGATTTAATTGCCCTTATCTCTACGGGTTAAGTGTAGTGTGCACTAACAATCCAATATATTATCATTCATGACCAATAAAATGTTTCTAGAAGCCCATATAAAATGTACACTAAAGAGTGAATTATGGACTGTCTTCACTTCTGGTAAGGGGGGGGGGCAGTGACTCTTTTTCTTTTATTTTGCACCAGAGATCATTTGACAAACCGTGGAAACAAGTAACTTACTCACACTAGGGGCTGCACGGCTACAGAAATCTCTTCAGCAGTCATAAATCAAAGCGTAAAGGAGGCGGTTCTAATGAGCTCGGCGCAGTGCTACGCCATCAGAAAACCACGATCTGTTAGTGATGGCAAATAAAAAACGTGGAAAAAGATAAAAACAGATATGCAAAGTATAATCTTTGGTATTACATTGCAGGCAGTCATTCCACTAGCATCTCAGAAAAGGACATCTTTTTCACCTCTGAGAGTTAGGGACACAGTCACATGTACACATACACACATAAACACACTCCCATACATAAACCATTATACATTTCTGAATCGTTAGTAATTAACTGAAAACCTTTAAGTTTGAATCTCATTACCGCTGTCAGGGACACCAGCCCATAAAGTGGCACCCAAAGTCACACCACATTTAAATGTTAGCCAACCGAAAAAAAATATATTTATTACTGCATTGTTATTTTTCATTTCCAGACTGAAAGCCCAAGTAAGGAATGCCTTTATTTTGTCTTTGATATCAATTTCAATGGAGTCGATTTCAATGGAATAGACAAAGTGAATCTTAAATCCAGAATTAATTCGAAGAACATGAAAGCAGGATTTCTGTGAAATGAAGTGTCTCAGCGTCACAGACTGAGAGGACAACAAATTCTTTGCAGAAGCACTTTAGCTATTGATCCTAGGGAACGATGCCACTCGCTTGCAGTGCAAAAGTTCCCAATTGCATCTCTGATGTCCACTGTGGAGCACAGAATGCCCCCCCCCCCCTCGAGATTTTAAAATGACTCCACCATAGCTTTCAGGGTGCTATGTGCCTGTAACTGAACAGTGAGAAACTCCTTTCAGAATTTAGGCCGTATCAGTCCTGTGACTGTCGCACCAAAGATGGACAGGGCATGAGATTGGGCTGTTAACATATCTGTGCTCAGAGCATGGAGGGCTGTCCTGGGTAGGTGTGGTTGTGGTTACGGCGAAAAATGATTGGTTCAGAGAGATAACTAATCAGATTATAGAGGAAGTGGGTACATGCAATTTGAGGAGGTGGGACCAATCAATCAGATGTCTCGGTCCTGCCTCCTCTATTTGCATGGACCCATCTCCTCTACAGTTTAATCTCTGATGTCATATTTTACAAGATTCCAACATTTGTGCTCTCAGAACATTTTTGTGTAAGTAAAATGCCCAAAAGCGTAGATGTGACACTGTACGTTTACCCCACCCCGACTCTCCACATAATGGCTGATATATACTGCTATGTAGAATCTAGGCTGCTGGTAGCCACGTAGCCTCCTCCACAGTCTGATGCCTGCAGTTACATTCCTGAGGAGGTTCAAGTCAGGCTATGCTGTAGGCTACAGTGTACGGTAAGTGGCTACACCAGAGTCCACTCAGAAGTATAAAGCAGCCTTGACGCTGGGCATTTTCTCAGTCTTATTTGTGAAAGACTGCAAACCACATAGCTTTGGGTCTGTTTAAAGTATCCGGCACAGTGAGAATGCTGGGTAAATAGGTGAAGGGGTGAAGCAGTGAGGTCTCATGTCTAGACAGGTGATGTGTGAAAATGATCTGAACGCTGTGACTTTTAATTGCAGGAGAGTGTTAAGCTTCCCCACGTCCCTAACTCTGCACATCTGGACTCCATTGCAGGCTGTGCTACTCGGCACTTTACAGTTTCTACTTTACAAATAGACGCCATAATGCTACTAAACTGCAAGCTGAACTAGATAAGGGTGCCTGTTATACAGGCAGATAACGTAATGGAATGTTAAGTGCCTGGATGTCGAGCCCCCATTTCAGAGAGATACGACTCTCCCATCTGCGATTCTTACCTCTCCATCCCAATTTTCTCCTCACTTTGACAGATTATTTTCCATATCTTTAGCCAGAGACTCTGCCTGGAATTGTCGTTTGAGACTGGGAGTTTCAAATAAGCCTTTCATTCAGGTATATGATTATATATAACATTAGTTTAATAATGACTGAATATCATGAAATTGGAAACATACAAAAGTGGAGATGTATTATACGATCGGTACCATGTGGATAGACCAATAAAAATCTGTACAATCAATAAATTAAAAGTGCCAAAACTCTTGTATTTTGTTTGGTTACTTATGGTTAAGGTTAGGGTTGGGTAGGGGTTAGGGTTTTCGTAGTTGAGATTAGGGTTATGCTCCTAGAAATGAATGGACGGTTCCTACGAAGATATGAGTACAGGTGCACGTGTATGTATCTGCGTTTCTGTGTGTGTGTTTCTCTGTGTGTGAATAAGATTTAAAAAAATGAAGAGTTTAGTTTACATAGAACAATCTGGTTATTCAGTCTGTCTGATATAATTTCTGAAGGTTTATTCAGAGGAAGTTCTTGTTTCACTACTAATGAAACATCTGTTGCTGAAAAAAATGTTTGTTTTGATGGAATGCTTAAAATAACTTATTAGAATTAGTATTTTATATAAAAGTTCTTTGCATATTAGTAATAGCAGTAATGACATGTAATTGCTGAATGGAACAAAACAGATAGTCAAGCAGAATCACTTTCATCCATCATCCAATATCTTTTCTGTTACATCTGTGCATCTGATTGAATATTCTGCTATATGGGTAGTATTGATATTACTTTGGGAACAATAGGTAGAGAGGCCCTGGGCTAGTGGGTAGAATATCTAATAATGCAGATTGTTTCCAATGACGGATCTAGCATAATGCCACCAATATGCACTTCTTGTTAGACATAACCTTGACTTTTTTAATATTAACTCTTGTTTCACATTTTCTCATGCTGATCAGCTGAGGCCGAATCTATGAGTCAGCCTGAACTTGGACGTGGCATTTGACACAGCTTTGAAGGGGCAACAGGTGGTATAGAAGGGGGAACTAGATTTTGATCTAAGGACGGCAGGGTCTGTTCCCCAGGGGAAATGTGTTCTAAGACCTTTTGAGTTTCTTCAGTAAATGCCAAGCAGGATAAACAGGCAGGTAAAACTGTAAGTTGTTTTAGATAAATGGTTCTGGATCTTTTTTTGAGCCACAGGATATTTGGGAGGTTACGAAGTGGTTAAAAGGAAAGTAGCCAACCGAATGATGAGAAAATTCAGAGGCATTGGTACCAGCAACAAGGCAAGGTTCGAGACAGCAGCTCAAAAGATTATGTTCATTTTGCTTTTAGATGTAGTCAAGATTAGACAAAAGATTTTCCTGATGCTGGCATGACAGAATTCAGGAGACATAAGGAAACAACAGATGTATTGGAGAGGAGCTTATTTCAGACAAGGTTGATGGTCCAGGATGGAGGAGCTCATGGACTGTGGTCACTGCCTTGACGGGAGGCCACTCCAACTTCATTACCTCCTTCTCATCATACATTTTTTGCCACGGATGGCATGATAACATTATAGACGAGGACAATATGGTGCTAGAATATAACATAGTACAGTGGACTCTTACATCACACTTGAGGAAAACATTGGACGATAAATACGATACATCACGTTAAGCTACATGCATTTTGATGTTTTGATCATACGTTTCTTCCTTCCATAATCCCTTGATACTCTGTATCCTTTTGCCACTCCACCTCTCATCTCTTGCTTTTATCTCCCTTTGTGTCTCACAGTCTTTACTTTTCTTTCATTTATTCATACACGACATGTTACAGAGTCTATTGACCGCAAGCATAACATGCATCCGTGCCTTAAAATGATTACCTTCAGCAATCCTTCAGGATCAAATCACTGGAAGAAGGAGGTGTCAAAACAGACACTTCATTTACTTCAAATGCAAATTCAGTTAAGAATTCGGAAACGCTTGTCCGCGGGGGAAACGCTGGTTTCAAGTTTAAATCGATGCACTTACCACACCCCCAAATAGCCTGTTATATGACCGTCAACCTACTTACTCAACAGCATCATCTCTTCTTTCAGAAGTATTCCCACAGAAGGACCACGGGCCTGTTTAATCCCATTATTATATATTGAATGCAGAGTCGTTCCAGAATATCTGAAGAGTTATTATGAAAAATGGCCAAAAAATGTGAAAGAGTTTAGCATTCATACAAATATTCTCAAAGTGTCAAGAGTGAGACGACAGGAGCCTGGAATCTTTTATGTCATCATGTTTTACTTATATGCATATCAGCAATGTGTGACCAAGATAGTAAAAACCCAATTTTTATAACCAGATCGTCGACATCTTAGGAATAGACCAGTTAATCAGGTAAAGAGACATATTTCACAAAGATTCCACCTTGGGTCCTGCAAAAACACATAATAAGTGCTCGACAATTTCTGAAAGCCCAGTCTTCGATGGAGGGGACCCCAACTCTTTCTGTGCTTATCTCCCAGTAATGAGAGAGCTTCAGCTTGGCCGAAAGGACAGTCGAGGGGACAGCCACATCCGGAGCAGGCCAGCATACGCTCACCCAGCTTCTGTAATAAACGCATTTATAAGAGGGATGGAGAGCACAGTGTCCTGATCCAGGTCCCAGCGGACCGTGAAATGAGCGTTTCTGTTGGGCCAGGGTGATGGCCGAGTGGCAGGCCGCCCTGTAAGCACATTTTTAGGCTGAGCTAATTAAACCTCCACAGAATAAGGCTAGCTTTATTAGCGCCTCACCTCAGCTCCGCTAATATGAGGATCGATTCCCCCATTACCGCTTTGCTTTGTCCTCCTTAGAAATTGTGATAATAATTGGGAAGAGGTGGATGTATGGGGGGCACAAGCCTGATACTACAGATTGCTGGCTTTCAAGATGTTTTAACTGCTGGATGACGACAATGAAGAGGTGGAACACCACTGTGGTCTCCAGCATTGAACGATTTTTCCATAGCTGCTCACTTTTCTTCCCATCTTTCCAGTCCATCCACTTCCACCAGATCAGACTTCAGAGAATCCTTTTTTTGAGCAATTTGTACATAGTTTTCCACTGCCCACAGAGTGTGGTTGCTTTTTGAAGAACCCTGGACTGAAGTGGCTTGAAAGATGGAAGAATATTCCAAATATCTACATATATATACACACACACTAATACATACACACACACACAAACACACACAGAGTCCTCCATTGACCATTGACTTACATCCTATTGAGTAATGTCCGGTCGGACTTACGGAACACAAGAGCCTTAATAAATTTTATCGAGAGATGTCCGAAGTACATGTAGTGGATGTTAGTGGACATACTTTACCACCTGTGCGCATGCGGCGAGAACCAAAACAAGCTGACTGCGCTGCCACTATAGAGAGTTAGTGAAATGTGTGTAATATTGTATCTTATGTTACACAGTAAATTTGACCTTTCGCCTAAACGCCCAGATACGTCCAGATTGAGTTAAGTCTTCACTTCTGGAATATAACCAGGACATAAGTGAATGGATACCTTTAAGTATGTCTACATGCATATATGTATAGAGTAATCCGATGAGCGATTTGTGGGGGCTGCCATTTTGGAGTGACATCATCACTGTGGGGGCACTTCGCACCCTGCTGACAGTGGCTGACAAAGACAGCAGCATGAACAGATGGAATGACAATAATAGACAGTTACCCCCCAGTCTCTGGTCAAGGTACCTTTTACGGATGGCGATGTTCAAAATTTTCAAATTTTACATAGACATTGGTTATGTAGTCACAAACATGATACAGCTAATTTTAGGTTTACAATGGAATAATATACATTTGCCATAAGATTTCTTGCGTGAGAGTCTGACAGGAGGAGTGTCACACCAGATGTGTGAAAGTTAGCAACCCCACTGTATTAGCTAGCTAGTATAATCATTCAGTTGCATTTAACCATTACAGACCAGTTACATCACTAAAAAATTTTTGTGTGTGTGTGTATGTATATATATATATATATATATGCCGGCATGGTGGTGCAGTGGTTAGCACTGTTGCCTCACACCTCTGGGACCCGGGTTCGAGTCTCCGCCTGGGTCACATGTGTGTGGAGTTTGTATGTTCTCCCCATGTCGTCGTGGGGTTTCCTCCGGTTTCCCCCCTTTCTCTCTCTTGTGTGTTTTGTTCCTGTTTCATCTCCTGTTTACATCTCCAGTTTTCCACTTTCTACTGTTTGAGTAGCTACAGTACCAAGTTCTTTCTGATTACTTGGACATGTTTATATACCGTACATTATAGGCAAAAAGCAGAAAATATCACAGTTTGAGGACAACGTCCATTCACACACATATATATATGAGTGGGTAGATGCCTGTTCAGTAATAGCAGCTTCTTTACTTTAAGGACTTCGCCGGATTACCGTATTTGGGCATACAGCGGTACAGCATCGAAATTAATCCATTACATGCAGGCACTGGATATATATATATGTATATACTCACACACATGTTCAAATGCGTATATGCATTATATATTCATGCGTGTTTGTCCATCCATCCATCCATTTTCCAAACCGCTTATCCTTAGTGGGTCGCGGGGGGTCCGGAGCCTATCCCGGAAGCAA
>JAODJX010000146.1:6250-29907 GCA_026776945.1 Isichthys henryi
CCCCCCCCCCCGCCCGGCCTCCGGGGGCGGGGGGGCCCTCCCAACTACCGGGTGGCCTGCTGGCCCTACCCCCGTTCCAAAAAAAAAAAAAAAAAAAAAAAAAAAAAAAAAATCGAACCCTGCCATCACATCATACCCATGTTCGGATCTGAACCGGAAAATATCTGGGTCGTTTCAAAAATGCCGGTTACCTTCGATATGTCGTAATAGAAAAGGATCGATTGACCCACATCAATTGAAAACCCAACACAAATGCTGACAAACTGCATTTTTTAATCTGGGAGGAACTCACTGGATAAGTAACAAGTTTTGTATACATTAAATAAAACACTATATACAAAGTTTGCATGTATTTATGCGAGAAAGCCACAAACATATTTGAAGGAGACCAGGCCGCACCATCCAAAAAGTATGAACCAAGTAAGTTTCTTTTTGTTTCTTTACAGTTTTACATTTGCTGAGGACACATACCCAGTGTTCGCTTTTTCTGTAGCCCTCTTCTCTGTCAGGACAAGGAGGCCAGAGACACGTTAAAATAAAATAAAATCAAGTGGACGTAATGAAAAATATTTTCTTTGACTGACACCATGCCGTTCAAAGAGAAACTGTTCTGGCAGCTTGTTGATACGGGCATGAAAGCACTTCCCTGGCACACACATCAAAACCAGCTCAGCGGCGGAGGGGGGGTGGAGGGCTGGTTGAGGCAACCTGAGGAACTCAGCCAGTTCCACCATTAAGATCACTAGTACCAGTCTCACTGCTGCAAACCAGCTTACTATGGTCATGACTGCCACTGTGCACACTTGTAGGCTGTGCGCACCACTGCAGTAGTACAACTGCAGCACTGCAAAACAAATTAATCTTTTCAAAGTTCTGTCTAATTACGTCACTGGCTTTACTACACTTGTTAAATGTGAGTAATTCCTCAATCTGCCATTTTATTAATGAATGAATTAACGTTCGTTGTGGAAACAGCACGAAGTGGAACCAAATTCATTGTCATCTATACTTATACATTATATTTTCACACGCAAACATATTTGCCTTGTCCCTGTTGTACTACTTGTAATTTGGATTTCATGTCAATTTGCTATTGTGGCGTAACCCATGACGTAATGAATTGCAAATCACAAAGCGCACAGCTAATTGAAATGACCTCAAACGAAAGCAGTACCCCGTTGGATGCCGTTTTCTTCGTTTAACAGGATTTCTGTCCTCACAACTTATGCCAAAAAGCTTAACTTTAAATACTGCCGTTCCATTATCAATAAATCACCAGGTACAATAATATGGAAGAAAACTGCAAATACTAGCTTAAGTTTCTACTTCATCTGACGCTTGATATTTTAAGAAACACAATAAATATCACAGAGAAACCAAACGCAATAAGTAAGGACATGCAATTAGAATTCATGCGTTTTAATTGGTTAACAGAAACAGAGACAATAAAAATCAGTTGGCAGTCTTAAAACAGCTAACAAATCACTGGTATCGATAGATCGTCTATAACATTTTAAACGCAACCGAACAAAGGGAGAATTAAAAAAGTATCTTATACAGCCTGCAAAGGATGACGCACTGTGCAGTTAAAACAGAATATTATTTGATTGCGTGAATGGAAAAATGGAAGCGAAAACACCTGAACAGCCTATAAAACATTTAGATACTTGTTAAACTAGACTTTAAACACGAAAATACGCTGCGATATGATTAGGCCAACAAATTACGATAGAAACACAGTTATGCTTACAAAATTTATTTACAATGGGCGCCTTAAAAATAAAGACTGTATATCGCACAAATAACTGATATTTCAGAAACGGTTTCAGTATTCTCTGGTATTTTTTTTATGAATAAACACATGGAAATGAGA
The DNA here is from genome assembly GCA_026776945.1 of Isichthys henryi. Lineage (NCBI taxonomy): Eukaryota > Metazoa > Chordata > Actinopteri > Osteoglossiformes > Mormyridae > Isichthys > Isichthys henryi. Next base: position 8,124 of record JAODJX010000146.1, read on the forward strand.
CATTTTCTTAATTATAATTTATACTAATTAGGTTACATAGTTAACCACCAGGTGAAAACCATTGCAATAATATGAATTTCATATTCAGGTAGGCCTACCTTACAAATCTATTTAACTATACTAATCATATGCCAAAGTCGAGTTAAAAAATTACCCAAATCAACACAACCATATGTCATGAATGTGTGATTTTATGGAATTGCGTAATTAATGTAAGATACATATAAAATAAAATAAAATAAAATAGTAAAAAAAAAAAAAAAAGTGACCACTGTCGCGTTGGGGAAAACATTAAGATTAAATCTGAATCATACTAGGTTCTCAAAAGCGCTTAATTTAGTGTAGTACATAGTTCGTCTCATGCACAATATCATGGTATTTAAACATCGTTTAAAAAAATAGCTGGATACAATGACGTAGTATTAACTTTTGTCAACAATCAAAGAAATGCAAATCGCATATACATAGTTTTTTTCCCAATTCCATGGGTCAAATGCGGTTGCTAAGCTACCAGACGGACTTCAGTATCTCAGACAAAGCTAATACACAACTCATCCCCCCCCCTCCGTCACAGAATAACGCAAATTTAACACACAATTAGCTACCATTAAACCAATTCAATTAGGCATATTAAGCTTGCATGTTATGCTTCACCTCGTGTGACTAGGTGATACTATTGAAAAAATATGAGATCAATAATAAATAATAATAATAATAATAATAATAATAATAATAATAATAATAATAATAATAATAATAATAATAGGTCATTTTAGATGCCCAACAGCTGCTTCTCTCCTGGTTAAATTACTTTTGTTATTAAATAGGGCCACAATGTTTCACACAGACCTCAGGAAACTTGACCTGAATAAAACACTGTAAATTAATTGTACTGCTGTTAGTTGGATTCTTAAGCAGACAGGGGAGCATGAAATATATACAGTATACATTATGAAAAGAAATTAATAAATAATGGTGACGATTTTGATTAGCACCATGACCCTCACTAAGAAAGGTAAATTTTGAATATAACTATTAGTCTACTTGAGGGTGCTATACACACATATATATTTATTTGATGGTGTATATTATAAAGCCGGATTTCACCAGAGCACTTTAAGGAATTTTAACACTGCTCCGCACTTGGAGAACCTCGCTGTCCAGAGAAAAATGTTGTAATTCTCTACTGACCAAATATTCCATGTTAACTGTTCAAACACCCTTTCCTTTTCATACAAAAGGCAAACAGTGATTCTAAAACCCACTTGTATTACCAGTCCCACTCTGAGCAGCTAGGATAATGTACAGTAAATATCAAGACAGTCTTTCCAGCAGTCTGCCAATACACCAGGCAGCATAATGCCATGCACACACACACACACACACACACACACACACACACACACACACACACACACACACACACACACACACACACACACACGTTATACGTACACAGCTAAGCTACCTAAATACACTGCAATGGCTTCCACACTAATGCCAGACAGCATTTTGCGCACTTGAGCTAAGGTCCATGTGGATGGACATTCTGAAGGCCTAACCCGTTAACCTAAGCCATAAGACTGCCATTTTGACATAGCCATCTAATGGGACACAATGCACAGTTGGTTTAAATGTAAAACAACAAATTATGAGACAATCGCTTCCTATGCCAGGTGCTGAGACACGACCGCACCTGCTGGGCCAGGCTAGAAACACATTAATGTGGGAAAATGTCCCGTCTCGTCCCTGCGTTTCAATCTCAATGAAAGCCAGTTTACTTAAGGCCAGATCGCCAGCTCATTTCTCTCTGAAATTTACATTGCACAGAGATCTTTGTGCATCTCCACTGGCGGGCCGGCAACATCCACCGAGTGACTTATGCTGCTTGTTGCGAGCATGAGGTCAGCTAACACGCTCATCATTTCGAAACAGGTTATTTCCAGAACGCTCAGTCGCCATGTCGTCTCCCGGAACTGGTCGTCAAAAGAAACATGCACTGGGACCGTTTTCCTTTGTAATATTTCATTCTCATATTACTCAGCCAAGCTTTGTTTACGTCAGGATCCAATTAAACATCCAGGCGTAAAAGCTTTGCAAATGGGAATTCATAAACAAGCCAGTCCTGGACTGATATATTGGTAATGAGCATTATAAAGTATTTCTGAGCTAAACAGACTAAAACAGCATTGTCCATCAGAACTGACAGGATATTAATTATTCGGTATAAGAAATATACTGAATACTATATTTATCGATTTATCAGTTAGAAGTACTGGTCTTTAAGCAATGCATTTTCAACCCGGAGGTTCCTAGGGTAGAATGACAGCAACAAAAATATGGTGGGAGTCACACTGGTTTGCTGTAACATAAATATCTGACCATGCAGGCCCTGGAAGATACAGCAGGCCAGATCTCTCAGAATACCGCAGTAAATGCTTTGTCCATTCTGCTCTCCGGAGGCTGAACCCTAACCCAGCATGAGGCTGTATGTTCAAATTCATCGGGGTATTACAAACAGCGCTGCGCATTAGCGCCCATGGGGAGCTACTTTTAAACACACAAAATGGCCCATTACATACTTACACCTCACTGCTGTTTTATACTACATGATTGGTGCGGCAGCCATGTTTCCCACTAATTCATAGGTGCCCAGAGAGTGAGAAAAGGACAATAAAACTTTAAAATTGTTGAGCTGTGAGTATATGTACTGTTATATACACCAAGATGGCACTTTTAGGTGGGGAAAAATTGGATCATAGACACCAGTGTGTCAGATAAACTTTCAGGCATAAAAAAATTGTCACATGTTAAAACACATGCAATAAATGCTAGGAGTAAATGAACAAGTTGTGTTTTCCTACTGATACACAGGAACGTCATGTGTTAAATCAGTGTATTATCAAACGTGACTACTGAAAGTCAGCTTTGCTACCAGATTAATTCTGGGCAGCCAAACATCAGTCAGGACAGCACAAAAATGCAGAAAACATCAATTCATGCTAGAATTGTCGTATTATGCCTAACACCAAGAATGGAAATTTAGTTAAACCTGACTTCCAGCTAAATGGAACAAAATATACAATAAACTCAAACCGACGGTCAAGAACAAAAAAATAGGATATATAACGATACTTAAAAATTCCTCGACGTCTGTTCTAGAGCATAAAACGCGCAAACGCACTGTTAATCTATTCATTTCTATGCTTATATTCATATTTAGAAAAAAAAAAAAAAAAAGAGGATTAATGCGTCCCAGAACTATTCTCAACTTTTTAAGACAAAGATGAAAACACTCGACATTTTTTTCGTATAAAATGACGCTATAAATATTTTCCATATTACATGACACACCATGCATAAGAACTGCCGCTTGGAGAATCACGTGAGTCTGAGGTATGGACCAATCACTCCAAACGCTTCATTTAACCATTTCTGCGTACCTTTCATTCAAACGCCAACACAGAAATATTACATTTTTATAACAAATTGCACACATTACACAAATCTGCAACGTATCATAAAGCACAATCACTTCGTTTTTATTAGACCCCAGTATTAGGATCTCCAAAGATTCCTACTAATACTATCGCGTATCTTCATCTTCGTTAGAAAGGAACCTGCCTCCGGTCGAACGGCGCAATATCACTCGTTTTCCACATATGTCTTTTTCCAGGGCATTCCAGGCCATGCGATCAGCAGCGTATCTGTCCTGGCACTCATTCCATTTTCACCCGTCCGTCCCCTAAATTCTCCCAGCGTCCGTATTTCGTGCCGTTTTCTGCGGACACAGCCTTCCCTCCGTGCCAAGCGCTCCCTCGTTCTTCCTCCGATCGCCCCCCTTTCCCATTCTCCGTGCTCCGTTGGCGGTCTCGAAGTCTTCAGAATTAGTTTATACATTCGGTTCTCTAGCTTTATGATATCACATAAACTCATACAGCTAGATAACCAAAGAGAAAAACTAACCCACATCTCTTAAAGGGACCGCCGCGCCAGATGTCGTTCCTGTTGTGATCACATGGAGCCATTACATTCGTTTGTGTGCGGCTCCAGCTGAAATACATACACACGCTACAGTGTCAAGATCGATTACAGGAGCCTGCTTTATGTATGCATGAATTTATTTATTTATTTATGACATTTGTATGTATTATTGGTTGAATATTTCCACCCTCAATACATGCTATTCCCTTCTAAGGTAGGCCCTCTTGTGACATGATTTCATTTATTCAAAACGCTCGTAACAAAGACAGATCTGAACACGAGATGTAAACTTTACCTCGTTTTGAGGCCTATATCGGATCAATCTCTTCCCCCTTATAAATGATACGCACCTTCACTCAATTCAAGTTCACCCAGCGCCCGTTTAAGTCTATATTTAGCGCAGTACGTCTTCTCAGTGAAAGGAATGAATTAGGCTAATTGCAAACCGTTACCGGCCTTCTATCTTCAACAGAATAATTCAATCCATACCGTTGCGAAGAAGCGGAATACCCAAGACGCCTTAATAAAAATGCATAAACTTCTGTGCTGTTCACGGAAGGAATGTAGTCCCATAAAACACCAGGGAGTAAAAAGCAGAAAATTAGGACAACTGTGTCATTAAAATAGCTTGCAAACCATACATACCCAGTTATGTAACGCACACCCACGCAAATAACACGAAAACAAATCTAAACATGTAATAAATTAATCCACTGATGACAAAAAAAATGAGTACCGATAAACAGGCAATTCGAAACAACAGCAGTCGAAAACTAGCTCGTCTAGGACGCGTGCACGGGCTGGCAGAGACGGATAAGTCGCATATATGGAAAACTTTACAGCTTGGGGCTACATTAGTCTGCCGTGGTTAACAGAGCGTAGGTATGAAACTGCCCCACTGGCATTCATATGCATGCGGAGCATAAAAGAAAACAGAAGTTACGAGATGGAAAGCGTGTTAGCCTGTGTTATTAAAGCTTTGCATGATAACCGTAATTACGTCATTTAAAAACTGTAAAAATACATAGATTCACGACGTTACCCAATGACAAATCACTGTACTTAAGCATAAAAAGTAAATACCCTCAAACTTAAGTTTTACAGTCTAACAACAAACCACGCAACACAATTAAGTTACTAGGAGAAAAATGGTGAATTTATATGTATATTTTGACAATGTACTTACACTTGGCTGAAACTACTTTTCTTGAAGACGCCTTTTAAGTATCCAGTCGTATCTGCATACATTTAGCTATAACGTCCACGCGCCAAATATAACTGGTTCGTTCCTTGATTGCATATTCTATACTACAAACAGCACTGATGAATAGGGTACGAAATCCCACACGCTTTCACAACACGTGAGTACCTTCCCAGTTAGATTAATCTCAGCGGGCTCGCAGATATGAATTTAGCTCGAAGAACGTCTACGGCACCTGACAATCGAGCAAGAGAATGAAGCTCAGCAGACTGAATTGGACCCGACTTGCCGTTGAGAAAAGAAGGGAGAAGAAAGAAGCGCGACTGGGGCTTCGCATAGGCCACGGGGGTCACACCACCAATAGCACCGTGATGTCACGAGCATTAGCCATGCTTATTGATACACATGGCTGAACATCTTGTGGAAACGTAGCCGTAACTAAGTATCCACCAGCATCCATGATATTGCACGAAACAACTAGCAAGTCAGCTACACGGAGACATTTCTCTGGAATTAACTGAGCCATTTAAATATACATAATTGGTTCATAGTGCATCGTGTGTATTTCTAAGCAGCTAGACTATAGGCACTTTCAACAATATTGTGTGAATACAAAAAAAAAAAAAAAAAAAAAGTTGCATCTTTTACGGTTGTCAAAAAGAGCAATGTTACATTTCTTTTGAAGAACATTCATAGCTTATAAAATGGTTTCACTGAATTTGATGGAGGTCTATAGGAACAGAATCGTATACTCTGCATGGGGAGTGCAAATTGTGTCCCATTAAGCAGAGTTACAGTAGCTCGTTTCCTTGCCGCGGAAATCAACTATTACTTCCATGTCTCAAGCGGAAATTATACTGGCATTTTGACTGCCTTGACAATAACCAAACATGTCGTATCGATAAGTTCTTAATGCTTTTATTAAGATATCATATATCATGACGACAACAGCCTGGAAATGTAGTGTATCCGTCAATATTCTAGATTGAAATTTTATATGTACTGTACTAGGTAAAATTACAGCATTTGCAGATTAATAATTTCTGTTCCTTGAAAACACGTTTATTGCCAATATAAAAGTACGACACAGTTAAGTTGATTTCATGCCTCATTTCAATTTTAGTAAACAAATTGAACGTACGTTCTGAACCAACCTAACAAAGCCAAATCTATTATCATTGGTATAATATTTTACGATTATTTCTTAAATGATAAAATTCCTTGTTGCACGTTCTTAAAACTCGTCTAACAGGCCTACTGTATACAAGCTAAGGCAAATAAAAATGCCACGTGCTGAGAAGTGTGCCGAAAAGGAACATCCCAGTCTTACAATGATAAAATACTCATTTTTGTTCCCCCAATATACATTAGCATCGATTATCAAGGATCACTGAGAAGATGAACAGGACATCCATGGCTAATACTTTTATTCTGTTAAACCATGTCCCATTTTTTAAAAATGTCTTAAATGGAAATGTAATAGGTTTGTAATCATGTATTACGCGATTCTACTTGTAAATAAGACAAAAGAAATCAGACCGGCCGCGCATTTAATCTTCATTACCGTAATATGACATCTGTAAACATGTATCGTTAATGTGCGATTTTCGAAACTCATATTTAACAGATAATCGATGGCAGAGGCAACTTTGTCATATAGCTATTATTAAACAAACACTTTTTGTCATGGGCTAAATATTTTTTCCATCTTTATAACAATAGTTTATAAAAGTTCATAAGAATGACAATACATGATGCAATATAAGAAGTTACATTGCATATATTCAAAAAATGTTATTGGATGAGAATAGGAATTGCAGAAAACAAATCTATGCATTTCCGTTACTGAGCTACACATAAATTGCAAGCTGGGCCTCTGTATAGTCGCATTTGTGAAAAAAGCCTATATTATATAAAAAAATAACAGTGGATTTAACAGCTTCTATTCAAAAAGGTGAATAAATTAATAATTTTGTATTTCAGCTACTACTATACATTATATTTATCTGTTGTTGTTTTTTACTAGGGAGCTAGGATATGTACGATAAAACGAGCATGTTGTGAGCGTGCTCTCGTTCTGCGAGTCTGCAGGGACATTCACAGCAATAACTAGCATCAGGGTAATGGCTGACTCCAGTCCATTTTCCATAATTTATTTTTAAAATTAACAATTCTTATTTATGTTACACCAGCTATCGCCACTCTTATTTATAGTCATTAACGATATTTAGAGACAATACGTACAACTACAATATTTACTGTACTGACCTCATCTGATAAATTGAAGGGTAAAATTAAAGCATGTAACATTCACTTTTCATCCTCGCGGCGAGTAGAAATGTCCAGGATATTATTGTAAGGACAGCAATAATGATTAGAATTAACTATGCATCAACAATCCACACATCTATATATTATGAAAGACTTAGACAAAATATAACACATACGACTATTATCCGAGTAGGCTGCTGCTACATTGTCACACTGGACATGAACACCCATCTGGCCTGTTATTTTCGTCTCTCACTTTGTTAAACGCCTAATCTTCATCCCATCAAATAGTCTGGAATACTCAGACATGCATTAATACCGACTGGCAACCGCTTAGCGAGCCAATGAAAAAAAATCAAGTACTCGGCCCGTAATTGCTGAGTTTAAACAGTGAGATTGCTGAACCTTTATTCTCTGCAGAAATATGGTAGAATAAGCCATAGAACATGTAGGCAGATAATTTCTCTCTCTCTCTCTCACACACACACACACACACACACACACACAGATTAAAATAAAAAAGTAGGCCAACAAAGACCGAAGAAGTGAATGCATGGTCGATTTTGTGGTATACATAAGTTGGCTACATGTGTAAACTTCATTTACGGCAATCGGAGTTATGCGCAAATTTAACGAACCAAATTTTCTACAGCTGTTTAATATAACATGATAAATCAATTTTACTCGCAAGAATCCATCTTAACGACTATCGGACAAAATCATTGTATACAATTACTTCATATATAGGGACATTTTTCACAATCAATAATTTTAACACGAAAATGATTGTTCTACCCACATTTTGGTTACAGAGAACATTAACACTTTAACAATTAAGGATTTAACTTATTTTCAGTACATCTGTTGACATAGACCAAAATCTTGTCCACTAATTCACAATGATTTTATGGTACACTTCTTCGTGAGAACAAAATTTTAATGTCTTTGTCCCGAATTTATATCTGCTGCTAAGGAGATAAGCACATGCAAAATACGTCAACATCAAACGATATAATTGCCACTGTTACTCTCTCTCTACCTCAAACTCTGTAACGTTTGTTTTTAAAAACAAACTTTTTATCGCAGTTTTTTTACAAGCACTTCCTGATTGCTCCACTGCACGCGTACTCAATTGTTGATTTCAAACTAATGAAACACATTCCACACTAATTAGCGGTGTTTTGCACGCCTCTTTCATGCCATCTATTAAAGGATGACACTGTGGCAAAAAAAAAATCCGCAATATGATACTCAAAATTAATTTTTCCCTAAATCGGTATTATTTTCAATTTGGATTGGTAGCGGGCACTGTACATCTGGAAGTTTCTGTCTGTCTAGCAAAAGTTCATATTTTAATGCAGGTATTAACTTTTTACTCTTACCAAAGAATGATTTTTAGAAATGAAGCCTCTTCAAATTTTTTATTCAAATTCTTTTGTGCATTTTCGATAATTTTGACGATGTATTAATAAGCAATGCCTGCTACATACCTTTCAGCCTGGCCGCATGTGTTTGGGCTCCTGCACTGAAGTGAAACTGGTGTACGCTTGCACCCTGCGCCCAGAATACTTGTTTTTAATTTGCAAGTTTGGTTTAAAGTTATTGCTTTTGGTATATTTCAAATCACACACTTGCTATAGTCCGCCTCGAAGAACGCTTAGCATAATTGGCCAGTAACGAGATACAGTATTGCTACTTCTATTACTGAGTAATTTGTCTTCGAAATGCGGGTGTTTAAACACTATGGTGCTGGAAAATTACCGTCGGAAAGTTTACATGATCTATTTCTTCGTCATTAACTAAACATTGGTAATATGGGTAATGTCAAAAACTCAGAGGGCTACTGGCTCTGTCCTTGGTGCTGAAGTGTTTTTTTTCTTCTTAGGAATTGTTTCGATTCAGCAACCAGCCTCTCGTGAAAGTGCTACAGTTCATAGCAAATTCAGAGAATAGGACTAATTTTACATGCTAGCTTGATTTATCGCAAAAAACTTAATTCAAGCTAATTGGGAATTCTTTGGATTTGCCGGATAGGTAGCTTAAATGTAAAACACGAATATATAGTTTAATGTCATTCACAGGCTGTATAATTCGGAAAAAAAAAAATTTGCGTAGCATATTATACAGCGGAGTGACTACCGAGCCACGGCACGAGGTCTGCCAGCAAGTCTAAAGCAGTAAGAGGCAGCCAAAAAAAAAAACTGTCAAAAACCCCTTTTCGATTGTAACCTGGATGAGCTGCAGAAGCAAAGCAGGGGCCCCCAAAAAGCAGGAAATAAATTTAACTAAAGAATATTATATCCGTAAATATGTACCAAATATTACAATCCTAGGTACAAGACACTTCAGCTACACTAGAGATAGAACGGGCATTTCAAGATGACAACACAAAGGCCATATCAAATCAAATAATAAAAAGAAAACGTTCACATTATTTCAATTTCCATTTCACTTTTTTAGCATATTGTTTTACAATATTTACTACACCAATAGGCCTAGATATATACGTAGGCCTATATTTGATTCCTGTAGTAGGTGCAACCATGACGTGCAGTTCTGTTAAAGACAGGGAAATAAATGAAAAATAACTGTACTTCTGCCCATGCATGTACACAATAATATATAAAACGGATATCAATGTATAGGATACATTTTTTTTTTTTTTTTTACAGATAATTCACACAAGCGTACAGCAAATTCGAACAAGTCCGTAGAAAATTATTTCGATGATGTCACCACACGTCATGAATGTTCTAATCTTCAAACCCTCGGACTGCCAATATGTCGTCCCATAAACGCGAAAAATGCAAACAATTATTGAAGGACCTCTTAAGGGAGGGGCAATTCTTTGTCGGGAAAGGGTGTTGATCACGTGTTTCGCTTTTCCGTCATTTTAATGCACCGATTTGCTACACTTCTTAAAATATGTTTTGTCTTATTTAAAATTTTCCTAATACTTCATTTGCCTGTCGAATAATAAATGACCACTTCGATGTAAAATCAGATTTAAAACATAAAAACTAAACCATGAATGCCGAACACTACTCGTCATTTAAACGCCACATGACGTTAAAAGTGCTATATTTAGCTCACGAATCGGCAGCCTTTATTTTCAGCACCTGTTGCCTGTAAAATATGCATATAAAATACTCTATATAAAAACTCGACAATTTCTCAAAGAAATGACAGCTAGCAACTTTACTTGTTTTAATAACAAATTATTGATGTTATTAATATCACTTCAGCTATTATACGAATATCAACTATAATATTTACAAGCAACATTTCACACATGTTTTTAACTGAATCCTTGAATTCGTTAAAAAATCTCTCACTTCGGCCATTCTTATTTAAAAATATCGAGGAAATTTTGAGTGTACACATTTCTCCCAAAAATGTAATGAAAAAGTTCATATAAATTGATGATATCGTTTGTTCTGTATAATCTTTGAAACCACACAGGCACGCTCTCCCCACTACACACACAGGCGTAGAACCTCATTTTCGAAACCGTTTGGGAAGTTTGACTTCATTGCAACGTTTGCAGTCCTGTATACCCTTTCGAAATCCACAGCACTGCTCCATTAATAACTAGTGAATAACTGTATAGATCGAGAAAATTAAATAAAATAAAATACAAACTTTAAAGTCGTAGTTTTGAAAGAAAAAAAAAAATCTTCATGCTATCAGTCCAGAAACCACTGTTTAATGCTAATCAGACGGCTAGGGAACGATATATTTTGTGCCCTTTCTTAGCTTACTATAATAAAATATATTTTTAAAATACTGATCTTTTGTACCTTTCCACGATCCTTTCGGTTGTATTGTTACCCTTTCCAAAAGGCCCGATTAATTAATTTCACACTGTAGCTCTATAGAGAAGATTTTCCCACAAACAAGTGACCGAGAAAAATGTAGTCCGAAAGAAAAAAGTCAACATCAAGTTCAACAACGCGCTGGCGCTCATTACCATGACAATAACGTCTGGGAGCACTGAAGTCTTCTTAACAAGAGGGTCTGGCGTCAAGACACTCCACCTCCCAGACCCTGAAACATTTTCCCAGGCTCCTATAACAATCGCACAACTGTTTGCTTTAAGCGCGAGCGCAGAGGCCACTAAGTTCGCCACGTGATTACTTAGCAAAGGACTTAGAGAAAGATTCGGCTAAGGCTGCATCATTCATTGTGCCACATTTCTCTGACAAGAATGATAAAATAAAAATAAGGGTTATTTAAAAGCACAAACACATCAACAATACCAGTAATAAACTGAAGGATAAACACCATTCATACTATTTTACTACCAGCACCAGTAGCGGAAAGAAATGTGCCCACTTTCTCTCTCGCTAAATTTTATAATATTGAAATTCAACTATTCCTTTTAAGTTATTGTGCATATAAATGCATAGACTTGTGAATCTTATCAAGGCAAGGGCATAGTCGTTACCAAAAAATCTGTTATTAAATTAAATATAAAACGCATACTTACTCGTCGAGGCCTTTTGGGATAATCCAACATAATGCGCATTATTGAAATAATGTCCATAAATAACACAAGTTTGATATTTTTTTCTTACTGTTAGAAATATATATGAAAAAAAAAAAAATAAGCGGCGTGTGTAATTTACTACACTGAACGTGAAAATAACCAATGACATCCCGGGTTAGAAGTTCTCCGTAATCGATGAAGTGCAAGACCCCAAAAACTATATTGAAAAATACATCCCATCCTGAACAGCGAATTTTGGACTCCGCCATTACTTGTGGCTGACTGACCTGAGACCGACGAAGTTGGAAGCAAAGACGACTCCCTGATTTCTGTTAGCATCCGGCCTGGCGTTATGTTTTCCCATAGTCGAGCAGAGTATCCGTCCAAGTCCGTTATTAGTGCCCTCCACTGGCCCGGCTGCTGTGAACGTGTACAGAACCTCAAACAGCGCAGCTCTTCTATTCATTGTCCATTGTGAACTGATGCCTATTGTTCCAACTCAGCGTGAACGTTCCCCTCCTCTCCCCCAAGTACGCCTTATATCTTTTCATTATATCTTATCAATCATTTAGAAATAAGCAAGAGACAGACATATAAATAGGCAGACAAAGACAGACACGGCATACATAGATATATCAGACATAAATATAGAAAGGGTGGAAGGAGCAGAAATGTTGCATTAAAAATCGGTAATGAGTAACGTACAAGGCATCAAGCGTTGCAAAAATTTACAATTACCCACAGTAGTGTGCCTCAGCATAGTTCGTCTTTGAGAGACCAGTTAAGATCATTTATATACTTTCGCGCCTCCCCTAAATTTATTTCACTTAAAAAGAAAAAACTTTATGCTTCTGCCATCATACGTAAAATAAATCGTTAACCAAAATATATAATTCACCCGTCTTCTCATTAGGTTTCCCGTTTACTTTATTTCTCCATTCACCGATGACGGCTGCCGTTGCCACAGGCGTGGCGGCACTCTTCCAAGGAGCTGATGGTGAAATTACTCGTGCCTTAAGTCTTGCACCAGCGCAAGGACGAGAAGAGGGCTGCCGTGTACGTCGTCTGCATTATCTGCACCTCGTCGCCTAAAGTATCACTTGCACCAAGTGCAGTTTGAAGACCGGAATCACAGAGAACGAAATGATCATAACGGCGACGAATCGGTCCGGTTATAAACGACGCGCACCGTCTGACTTCTGAAAAGATGCGCCGGATAACATAAAGGTATACGGAACAGAGAGCTGCTTTCCAAATAAAATAAGGGCGGACACGAGAGCCAAGTGAAGGTGCTTGTAATACGCTTCTGTGTCAATACTGCAAGATGGCATTGAAAACTATAGGCTCTGGACAACGTTGTCTGTCCTTAAGGAGAAACACGCCGCATTATTTCATAGCGCATTCGTGCGCTGATTAACACTAGTTTTATGCTCTAATCGCGCACGCTACACTAGCGGTACTTCGTCTCGGCGCACAGCAAAAGACCTGCGTTTCGACTCACCGTTGACTTGGCAGATACCAAAATAGTGTCGACTCAAGATGTCCACATTTTACTACGTGCGTGATTGCGTCCTGACGTCAAGCACTGGGATAGGTCATTTTTATCCATAATTTTACAACATTCTGAAAGGTGTGTATTGCTTAAACCTCGTATATTAGCGTCGGTCCGGCATTTATTCCTGCGAAAAGGCGAATCTTACCAACTTATCAGTTTGTTTTTTATATAAATATGAATATTAACTGTTTTCAAAATTGCCATCCTCTGATATAATGTTTATTTCAAAATCATACATACATTTTATCCGCCTTCACACGAGAATATGGTTAAATTTGCTGATTTCGGTACAGTAAAGACAGCATTTAAGTTATATTTTCAAGGAATTAACTAGCCAGTTAGTTAATTTCAGAGTATCCATCTTAGGTTTATGAATCGTCTTCCGAACTTTGCAAATTGATTTTTTATTGTGAACCGGATTTAATTTATAACTGTACCTAAACTACATGATTACTACGATACTTGCCGCATAGATTCTTTACAAGAGACCCTACAACCCTAAGAACCTTGGCGATAATAACCAGCTCTCTCTCTCTCTCTCTCCCCCCCCCCCTCTCTCTTTGACACACACACACACACACACACACACACACAGCTGTTAAATCACAGCCAGCACTGTTTTTAAATATTACAAACACTGAGATCCGCTTGAAATTGAGAAGCCTTGAATCATATTAACATGAAACCGAACCGAGTTACACGGATTTGAATGTGTATTTGAGTATGTTGTCGAATATGACTTATATGTGTAAGTGTGTATAAACTGTCGTGTAAACGACGTGATATAATGTAAAAGAAATAATAAAAATATTTTATGGGGCAATACAGACTCTCATACGCATAAAATTGATAGAAATTTGGGATGTGTAGCCATCAAAATACACTATAGCAGTTCCTTTTTGACGAAGTGTATTTTGATGGCTACAGTGCACTGGTAAAGATATCTACGCAATTTATGATCACGTTGATCGCGCACCACTTTATTTCAAGTGTGACTAGAAGCACATTGATTTAAGAGAGTAAAATAGTTTTAGTAAGAACAGGACGACTGAAAAATACGTTTTTACTGGAATCGTATGATTTTTCACTATTGTAAACCTTTGCCTGCATACTCAAACAATGATTTCAATGCAGTGATATAAAAACAACTCATAACGAATTCCGGGAGAATTAATCTATTAACCCAAATTAAAGACGTTTTTTGCGTTCACTGGAAGTGTAGTGTTGAAGCACACGAATAGATGAATTTCAGGCCCGTGTTTGCAGCAATTTTTGACACTGGATAGCTTGGTTTATTCATTGGACGCGTTTTAAAATACGCTTTACAACCAAATTCAATTTATTCCGTATTATTATGCTGTTATACGAGAGTTAGGCGCCAGAATCGTCTGTAAACTGAACATTACATTGAATACTATAACACAACAGAACAGTGTCCAGGTGCGGGTCACTGTGAAAAGGCGGCAGCTCACTGTCCGGACGGAAGGTTCAACATACATTTGTGTACGAAACACACAGGAATATGAATATTTCAAAATAATTCCATGTGTCCCCCCCCCCCCCAACAAAAAGTATTGTGCTTGTTGTTCCTGCAGTTTTCATAAATGAATGTTTAGAGATATTTTCTAGAGATAAAAAAAGGTAATTGAACTGCCGTAAAATTTCAAAATTAAAATTAGGATGTGGCTTTAAAATGGGAGAAAATGTTTAGTTGTTAGTGTGTTATACTAATTTACTTTAAAAAATCCCACCATTCAAAAAAGCATTAGCGTTACATATCTCAGCTATAGGAAAAGTATTACACGGTAACTAAGTGAATTCATAAACCAAACTAAACTGCGGGCACGATTTACGTTTAAAAGCATGGCGACAAACGAATGGCTTGAAAAGGATCAAGCTAGTCACGTTCGAAAAAAATCTAGACAACTGCAACTGGTCAAGCCTACCTAATGGAGTAAACCTGCAGCTATATAAAAGGTACAGGTGTTAAAATATTTTGCTCCTGTGAGAATCTGACATAACAAACACGTGTACAGATGCACCTTAGAAAAATAAAAGGCTAAATCAACAACGTCCAGCACAGCTATCAAAACTTTTCAATAGTTAAACACACAAAAGTATCATTTAGAATTTAATTATAAAATAGCCATTTCAAGTGTACAGCTGAAGACAGGTGTCTCGAGCGATTAGGCTACACCTATGATTACTCTGATAGATTGTATATACTTGTTTAATTGCACCCAGATTTTTTATTGTAAATTGCATTAATATTTTAATTGTAGATAACTGTAGTATTTTGACGGAAGTATCAAGCTAAAAGGTCAACGTCTCCTTACTCGTTTCTTTAATAACCCAAAAGTGACCGCTGACACGCAACGAACCGCCGCCTTGGATAAGCGATCTAACCGGGACATTGTTACAACAAAGAAACAGCGACACTCTATGGAAGCTGCCGTAGTGACCATTTAAGCGCCATTCCACTGGATAGCACTATTGCAATGCTTAAAAACAGCAATCTGGCGTATCTGAAAGCTTTGTCCATCGTATCAACCAGCATATAGACTGTGCCAATCAAATCTCAAATATAGTTATAAGTGTAGGCCTAAGTACGAGGAACTCCAGTATCCTGAACAACGAAGCTATGAAGAGCTATAACGTTTGGATTCTTTCAGTTAGAACGTAGTAGTTGTGAAAAATAGATATTTTTAAACTATATTAAAAGAAGAATTATTTTACTTAATGGTGACTATGATTTCTTATGAATCCAAAACTTCAAAACTACTTGAAAAAAAATGGGCCTGAGGCAATGAAAAATATATTGTTGATATAAACAAATTGTTATAATGAAAATCTCAGTGACGCAAAAATAATAGGAAATTCATAGTCCCAGCTCAACAGATAAGTTTAATAAAGACAATCAATTAAAAATAAAAGCTACATTTTGAAAATGCTAAACTGCACGCGTTTACTTCTGGAGGATCCCATTTTCATCGGCAATACAGCAATTACGTTTAGCGTATCAGATATTCCTAGAGCAAAACTGAAAGCATGCAATAGTTTAATTTAAAATAGCTAATAAACTTATTACATGGAAATTACGCTCGTTACAAGAATTAGAACGTCACTGAGACGTACCGTATTTTCTGCTTTTAAGTCACTAAAACATCTAGCACCAGCAAAAAAAACGCGCATTTCAACATACAACATTTGAGAATTCAGTTTCAATCGAAAAATGTGTTATGCAATTAAGTAAAAGAAAGAACTGCTGAAAATATGCACTACGTGAACGATTCATGAAGATACACATGAAACCCGGTTTTAAAAACTATCCCGAGCCCTTATTTCTGTATAAAATTAAGAATGTCAAAGATTGAGTAAACAAAAGTACAATTTGAGAGCTCCTGTAACAGATTTTTAAACATTGTACTTCATAGTTTAGGCTTGACACACACGCTATTTCCATGGATATTCTACCAAACGGTGTTACAGGTTTGTACAAGGCAACACCGGCATGACTGCCTGACCACTGTTTATTTTCTTAGCCTTACTCAGTTATGCGACGTTGGTTTACTCGTTTGTTTAAGATCACGGTTATTATTTAAACAGTATTTTAAACTGGTTTAAGATATGCTGTTTGTTATAACAGTACATTTGAGCAGTACATAATATTTGTGATATTTACACCTGAGACTAAGACCTTCAGGCAGGTGAAAATTATTCTGCTTTGGTACTTTACAGTGTAGCTCATTTACGGAAACATTAAGCTTGAAATGCTGCAGCCAAACACTGATTAAGTTTACGCCCCGGACTACAGATAACTTAATTCCACTTTTTGTTACAAAACACCAGGTGTTTCCCAATTCTCCGTGCAAGCGAGATTCTTTAGATAGTGAAAAAATTAAAAACAGACACGGGATACATGTCTTTACAGTCTTTACGGTATTATTAACAGCTGTGTACTTGTGGGGAGAAAAAGAACCGCTCAAAACTAAGCCACGGCTCAGCAGCGCTGAATTTCGTTCCGAATTTCACTACATACGGGACTGTGCATATTCCGACCTCTGTCAGCCCGACACAAAACGCTTTCCTTCATCAGGTTTTCTACCCACTAAGGGGGCTGATCAGGTCACCAAATATTCGGTGTGTGGGTTTGATGGCAGAGCCAAACCCTTGTCTTCAATTACACAAAACGGGCAACTCGGGCCACAGTTACTCGGCCTATTAATTCAGATTCTCTTAGTCAAGTCCCACATTCTGTGTCGTCAGGAATCTAAAGCTTGGTTTCCCTTTCTGCCAATTCCAATATTCGGTTACGTCATTGAACTATGGTCACGTGAAAAACATTTGCGAGCTACGTTAAACAGTGTCAGTAGTTCTCCAGGCTATACACGTGCAGAAACTCTCCCCTGTGGCTCCCTTTGATATTAGCCTTCCAGTTACACACGATGCATCTCACAAAGAACATTGCCATGCAAAAAAAAAGCAATAGAAAAAAAAAATTCCATGTAAAATTACTAATATATGAGAAAGTAATATTTAATGGTATTGTAATCCAAGTAAAATCTTTCAAAACAGTAAAAAAAATTGTTAAACACAAATTAAAGTATTATGTAGCCTATACATCAATACTGCAGAGCGGTATTTCTCAGCCCAGTCCTGAGACCCCCAGACAGTCCACATTTTTGCTTCCTCCCAGTTTCCAATGCACCTGTACAAAGGTATTCAATTCTCTTGATGGGCTGCTTCAGGGGTCCCCGGGGACTGGGTTGAGAAACACTGTTGTAGAGCAAGGCAGCGCGATTATATAAAGGAATCAAAATCTGATCATCTTCTTAACATTGTGACATCAGAAATCAGGGTTTGACAGAAGACCGACTTTGAGTTAATATATTAACTATTCTTTTACATTTGCGCAACACTGAAGCCATCAAAATTAAGGTTTAGGCAAATGTGCAATACTTAAGACAACCAAGCAAATGGCACGAGCTGGCCGAAAGGTTTATTATGGAGAAAAATCGCGGCGTGCACGACCAGTACCTCTCTCCGCCCCGTGCGGCGCTATGCCATGTTTGCCATCAGATCAGGCTGGATAAAACGTATTGCAAGGGTATCTAACAATCAAAGCAAAATCGTTCTTTGTGGATTTCTCGTTGTGCATTTGTATGCATGTTGTTTTGATCCATTTGCCAACGAGAAAAGTCGGCCTATATAGATAACACATGTATTTTCGTTGATCAGACGTAAAAAGAGCGAGGGATGCTAACACCTATCAACAGAAGACTAACTGGCAAAATTATACTAACATGTTAATTATGGCTCTGAGGGGAGGAGCCAATGGAAATACAGAAATGGATTGAAAAATCTGTAGCCAAACCGGTTAATAAAATGGATATAATTCTTTTTCCTCAACTTATGACAATCCATTTATTGCCAAAACCCCCCACGTGCTGCACGACGGTTCCGTGGTCGTACTGAGAGAGACAGACATCACAGGTCAACTACTAAATTTAAGTTAGTCTACGCAAATAATTATATGCCTCAAATCTTTCGACTAGGCCTTAGAAGCGTGGGAAACCTTGTATTCCAAAAGGCTTCGAATATTCAAAAGAATAATGCCGGGAAATGTAACAGTGAGTGAAAAGTTTGTTAATGAAATAACATTCGAAGACGGATCCTACATACTACGATTTCATACTTTTTACAATTTATTACCTATAAAGGCATGGTCATAACTTATAAAATGCGTAAAGGCGTCCGGAATTGAGAATTATCCGAAAAGTTAATGACTTCACATGTATCACGCGGAGCAGGAGTTAGTCTCACTCATTTGCAGAAATGTATACCTTGCCTGCACCCATCAGCTAATTGAACTGTCCCACTAAATTAACGGCGTTTATAAGGAGACGACTAATTAATTAGTATCCACACAACCATTCCCCTGGTTGGGAAGGTAAAGTTCAGGTACAAAACTGACCCTTGTATATTAATAACAATACTTCTGAAAAGTACCCAATGTACAAAGCACACTTGAAATATGACAATTAAGCAACAATCAGCGTTTCAACTCCACTCCAATGGTGATAAAAGGGAGGCCATAATATCATAATAATACGTACATTTACGTACGGGTTAACTATAATTTACGCAATTAGCCATAATTTTGTTACCATGCATTCTTGTTAATTCAAGCTTTATACGTCACACCAATCACATGGTTAAAGTACATAAACTTCGTTATGCAACATCTCCCGATAATGCCCGGATTTCAGATTAATTCTTTATAAACATGCCCTAGAACGTAACATTTAAAATAATTCTAATGCTACAGTAGTCTACAAAATAGCGACTATAGCAAAAAACTATGTAGCCAGTGAATATTAAATAGTTTGTGTCATAACAGAGAATACCTAGCAATGTACCGGATCTGTTTTTACAAACTGACAAAAACAAGTCATGTTTATTTTTATTCCTGAAATTAATTAAGCAAAAACGTCTATAAATTTGATTAAATACACAAGCAAACAATAACCTTTACTTCTCTGATTTCGGTAGCCTCCCGGAAATGACAAGCAAGTGGTCCGGTAAGAAGCTTGGAACAATTTTCTTACAAACACAAATAAAATACATTATTACATACCGGTAAAAATATTTGTTACTCCGATTACAAAGGAACAAGTCATCGTAGCCAGCAATTTCGTGGAAAAGACTAGCGCCCAACTGCTTGTGCCTTTTAATTGAAAACAGGCTGAATTTTATGGTAATTAGGATCCCCATCAGACGTAACAACATGTTCGGAAGAAAAGGAAAGAGCAAGGGGCAAATTCGCGACTCCGGTTCCCATTCACGTCCGACGGTCAAGTTCAAGCGCACAGTCTTTTGACTGCAACTTCTGGCCAATTGCAATGCAGACCGCGTGCGCGTAAACCCCCCCGGCTGCATTTCGGTAAACTGCAGGGAGAGATGCGTGACAACGTGGTCGTGGTGGTGGTGGTGGGGGTATTACGGACAAAAAGTATAAAGAGTATAAATTAATGCCGTGTGGTTGCCCACCAATGTACCGATACAGACTTATTAATATATACTATACAGAATTAAAAAAACAAAACAAAGATAAACACTAATACCAGCCAATGAATTTTACTAAATGTAAAATTCAGGACATGCGTCAAAAATAAGTCGCTACTCTACATATGAAGTATATTCTAATAAACGTCTGTAACACCACAAGCACGTAAAAAGGTCTACGTGTGTAATTAGACATCGTGACGTATATGGGTATGGGGTACCTTATCCACACTCATTGCACTAAACGAAGATTTCCAGGCAACACAAACAGAAAAAATAAATAATAAAGTGATATTTTATAAACGGGACTATCGCGCACGATTTCTGTTAATGTTAAGTTACGTTTGCATTTTTGGTTACATTTGCAGAAAATACTCATTGTCAATGGTGAATGAATCTTCTATAGTCAAATTAACCGGAATAAGACTATGTTTAAAACAAGACAATATAGGATAAAGCTGAAATACTTTCCTTTTAATCTGATGATGATGAAGGTGATGGTTGTTGGAGTAGTTGCTTTAGCTCAATAGACTGTCCATGTGACTATTCCCGTCTTGGAGTAACGAACATAAAGGATTTGATTAACATTATGAATGCAGTGGGGAAAAAACAGTATCAGCGATAAATATTTACTATTAAATTTCGAAAACCAGAGGAAAATTGTTCCTTTTATATCTATAATAAAGACATATAACATATTAAAATTTAGTCGCCATCTTTATAACGAGCATTATCTAGTATTTTAACAGGCTATAATGCTTATTGTTTAATTTTCCAGTAAATTATATAGACCCGGTTTATCTTAAATAACAAGAATATAATTTATTGAATATATGCTTCTCGAGTTTGTAATACAGTAGTAAATTGTAACATAGGTTAATCAATAATCCACTACCTTGGCCACATTCCTGCACAAGCATCCCGCGAAGTGTAAGAATCTGAGATCAACAGAAATTCGATTACGAAATAATAATAGAAAAAAGGATAATGAAACGAACAGAGCCTTTACTTTCCAAAACAAAGACACGAATACGCATTATATGTTCGTCTCGCAATTAATAAAACGAAATTACTAAAGAAAAAGACGCTACCTGTCCATGAAAAGCAAAAGTTGCAGATAATTTACAATCATAGAAATTAAGCAATAACAAAATGGCAGAACACACATACACACACACACGTGTGTGTGTATATATATCTATATATACACACACATATA
>JAODJX010000146.1:43204-55848 GCA_026776945.1 Isichthys henryi
AACCCAAGTGCTGGGGGGGGGGGGGGTGTAAGGGCCTGTATCAAGGGCCCACAGATACATGCCTATTCGGTTGACGCCAGGTCCTGAACTAGCAATCTTCTGATCACAGGCATAGAAATTCAGCCCACTGAGCCACGCACTGCCCCCAGGTAAATGGCTACTGATCCTCCAGTTTCAGAACTGCACAAATCCAGGCCAAGCAAAGTCTAACAAGCAGAGCTGTCTGTATTTTTTCATGCTGCCACATTTCTGGTCAGAGGTCTTCAGAAGGCCCAGAGATGGTGAATCTGTGTAGGGATGAGGCACCTGCATCTGTGACAACACAGGTAGTTTAAAAAGACGTGAATCTGAAATAAATAAATGCAACACTAAAAAAAAAAAAAATTATCGATTATACAGAAAGTCTAAAAGCCCATCAACAATACCAGTTGTGCTGTGCGGCTCAGTGGGTTACGATGTTGTGCTTGTGATTGGAAGGTTGTAGGTTCAAATCCCAAAGTCGACGAAGTGGTTTTGCTGTTGGGCCCCCCAGCAAGTCCTTGAGCCACCAATTGCTCAAAGGATTGACTGTCTGTACGGCCAGTCAGTGTGTCCTTCACAATAAAACAAACTGTTTGGTTTGGCTTGGGTTGTATTAAGGAAAAGGATCATATGGCGAATCTCATTAAGAGCTAGAACTGTACCATGTACCTCATTGTCAATTACCCTTACTGCTGGGGGGTAGGTACAGTGAATCCCTAGGGCGTTGTCAGCGTTCTGCCCCCAGAATCTACGCTAGCTTGTCTCAGTGGAGCCCGTCGAAGAGCTGCATCTTATGTTGTGGAATCTGAAGTATGATGGTATCTAAGTCTCTTGGTGGGAGTTTGTTGCTGTGGGACATCAGGCTGGTGCTTGATGTCATTGCCAGCAGCAGTAACAAAGTATGATAGCAGCAACAACGGCCTAATTCCATACTGTAATAAGGATTCAACGAGTCATAAAACGCCAAGGGGTTAGTGCCAGTGACAACGGGACCTATCGACTTCTGTCGGGCATTTTAAGCGTGGAAATTCAAGCTGGAATTAAACAGGTAAAAATAGGTGAATAATATAGCATTTCCATACAGGTTCAGGAATAGAAGCTTTGGGACTAAAATAAGTAAAGAACATTACCCAGCAACTTCTATATACAGGAGGAGGACAAAATAATGGAAACACCACATGAAAAAGTAATTTAACTCTGTAGCAACTAAATTGCATTTAGAAACAGTGACAAATGTGAATCATATTAAGTTAAAAACCAATTAGCAGTATGTGGCAACTATAAATGGGGTCTGATAATTACCTTTTTGATATGTAAGTTTTCAAGACTGCAAGAGGCAAATAAAGTCCAAACAGCCACTGCCCCAACTGAAGGTGTTCCAACCATATAAACGGCTAAGTTATCAATTGTCATCAATGGGAACAGTCTCAGAAAACATGACAGCTTGTGTCACACATGAGCGTTAGCAAAGAGGGCCAGCAGGCATATGTTAATAGACAGACCTTTAATATGGCAACTCTTTAATATGAGAACCGAACCAGCACCTCTGTGACCCAGTGTCAACAAAAACTATGTTCGGAGTGCCACAAAGCTAAAATATTTCACGCAGGGGTGTCCCTAACGATTTTGGGCCCCAAGAAGAACATTATACAGGTCCCCCAACACAGATCAATCAGATTATGTTCAAAATGTCTGAGGGCCACCGTCATTCAGGGGCCCCTGGAATCTTTCCCATGCTTTCCGGTGCCCCTGACTACACGGTTGCCATTTTGGACCGTGCTCGTACCCAAGGCTAAAGGCACGTAACGCTGCGTAAGGAACAGAAAACCTCAACCCCTGAGCAACGGAAAACAAATTAAAATGGTCTGATGAGTCATCTTTCAGTCTTTTTTCTATATACAGATGGGTTTATGTTTGGAGAAAGCCAAAATGTCACTTGATAAGGGCAGCCATCTTGTAGGAGTTATTAAGCATGATGAGTACTGTACGTCCTCTACGATTATACGTCATATAATGGCCAGGCAATTTTACCAGATGTACCCCATAGTACAGACACTGTTCCCTCATAATGTTCCCATACACAAAGACGATTATGTCTTCAGACAAGTTTGAGAGTGTTGTCATGAAGGCCTGGATAAAGTCAAACACCTTCCATGGCCTCCTTCCGGAAACACCTGATCTAAACATCGCTGAACACGTATGGCCCTCAAAGCCCGGGATTTCTTTCTGCTTGAAGTACGGTCCAATATCCCACAGCACCCAGCTCAGGACTGGAAACCAGTCCAGATTCAGGACGTGATGCAGCATTTCCACAGAGAACTGAAGCTGTTCTGTGGACAAAAAGTGGCCCCACTCTTTAGAAGCTCCTTGATGTTAATACATTTTGTTTTGGTAATTTGGTTCTCCATCATATAATTGGATTACATATTTGTAAAATTTCAAAAATATTTATAATGTTTCCTTTCCTGGTTACAGTTCACGTTTCAATATTTAATAGTGCAATTAATAAATCTAAAACCTTTTCTTTTTTTCTTTTTTTAATCAACACTGCTTTACTACACTTTACCCAAACATTTCTTTCTAGTTTCTTCCCATTTTCTGTCTAAGCACTGAATTAGTACTAAAGTTAGTAATAATTCGTATTGAAGTTCATTGTGTAAAACAGAATATTAATAGTAGTTCTGGTTTATTCTTCTGATTAAATTGGCCATTTATCTGTTACCTAATTCCCATTCCCAATTTCAAATGTTAATATAAACGAAATTATCGGTTTACTTTCTTTAAAAAGTTTGTTGGATATTACTGCCTCCCAAAGACCATTTGAGAAATTGCAGTTTTTCCCATGATCACCTAACAGGAGAGCAACTACACAACTACATAATAATAATAATAATAATAATAATAATAATAATAATAATAATTCGAGCTCTGTTTCATTGTCATAAATGACATGGGACTCACTGAGGATTCCTACAATACAGCATATATACAAGGGTCTGCTGTCAGGGTTCCAGAAAGCGCGCTAATCACTGTGCCGATAACACGAGGTGTCACACAGACACACAACGGCTACAAAAGCCATCCAGGAGCTTTAACGCTGCAGCAAACGGAGATTTGTCTGAACATTGAATAATATCTGCAGCCTGCCAAAAATGATCTGAAATGGGCCACGTTCACCATGCAACTGTCAGTTTGGGAAAGAAGAATCTGTTTCCAAGGCAACAAAAGAGTTAATTAGATTATAAGGAAGGTATTTTAGTGCTGAGAAAAGAAATTTAACTGTCGGGGAATTATGGGTAATTTCAGATGGATTGGGCATATTGGCCTTTTGGCAACAAACTGAAGCAGTGCAACCGGAGATGCAAATACTAAAACTACAGTATCAATTTTCATGAAATCTACATAGATCTAATGGCATATATTATATATTCAAAACAAAATCTAATTCATTACTGTTTTTACTGAAGTCCTAAAAATTGCTAGAAATAAGAAAGATTAGTTTGCTTTGAAAGAATAGGCATAAAGCAATGTTATTTATGATATGTGTTTACTGTATATTTCCTAAATTTAAAAGAACGGATTTTGAGATAGTTTATTTATTTTCTAAGTTAATAATAACACTAAATGTAGCCATTGGACGCAAGCACACGATTAAACCTTATTCCATTTTATTTTATTCTTCAGCGCTGTTGAAAATGGCTGGACACAGAAAACGTCAATGCATTGTGGAGGTGAATCCAACTGAAAAAGACCATTGTTGCTGGGAACTTCTAAACTATGGGGATTTGAAATACATCACATGCTCAGTCCAAGCAGCAGCCTTGCGCTCCTGGCATCCGCTGCGCTTGGCGTTTTTAAGGAACACGTGAATCCATTACAGCATCAGAGTGTTGTTAATGGTAAACCGTATTTAGACAGAAAAACAAATCGGTAAAGAGGGCTTTGCGGAAGGACAAATATTTATCATTTTAACAGAAAAAGTTCTCCGAAGCAGACTAGAAGAAACTTGTCCCACCTCAGGAAAATGGCGTGTACCTACAGCCAGCGATCTCTAATCGTACTGGCATTTTTGGGGATTCTCTCTATAGTTATGTCCTTATTGTCAGTCATCCTGATTTTTCAACTGCAATCGCATAACGCGGGAATTAAGGATAATGCTCTACAGTCGTCGGTGTTTCCCACGGACGTTTTGGCTGCGCTTATGCCGGTATCCGCGGTGCTCTCGGCCTTATCTCTGATGCTCAACCTCAGTTCTGTGGTGGTCTGCCTGCTTCACAGCTATTTCACTGCCGACATTTGCAGAGATGAGGAGAATACCGGCAGGTATTGTATGACCGAAGTTACTTTTTAACCGTAGTCTATATTCCTCTACTAATACTATTTTCATTGCATTTCGGACTACAGGACAGTATAGTTTAGATATTTAATTTAAGACATAAAATACATTGCACTTATATATAATATAAGTATGCAAATGTTATCAAGTTTTGTTTGTTTATTTATGGATAAAAACCACCGTTTTAAGATGCCCCCTGGAATAACTGTTTCAAGTTTTGCAACTTCGATTTTTAATCATAGATGCACGAGATCATGCAGAATGTTCGATTTTAAATGCTTTTTTAATGTGGATTATGCTGGTGCCCGTGCAGCCCTGCAGCCTGGATCCCCTCTCCCCGTCTAACCCGAGCCTCCCGCAGACAATGGCCTTTCTCATTAGGCTGGCAGCTCACGTCCGCCTCCTCTTTCTCACGCCGCTCCGAATTACAAACTGAGTCCCAGGGCAGCGCGTCAGATGCGCCAAGGAATTTCATGCTCTTGCCTTCGAGTAATATTCACTTCGGAGAAGGTTGTTTAACAATTTGAAAAAATCACAGCGCAAGCAAAATGAAAACTTAAAAACAGTGTACAGCGCACTACTGGAATGCTAATTAATTACAAATCATAGTTGGCGTGTTATTTCTTTTTATAGGCAACTTGAAAGAAATAATTGACACATATTTGTAAATGGTGACGTGTGAAACACTTCGAAAAAGCTCCATATCGCCACATGAGTACATTTTCTAATATTTTTTGTTAGTTTTTGACTTATTTAATTGAAAGTGACAGGTTATTTTCTCTCTCCGCACACAGGGCGGACTGGTTTCTGTTGGACAGCAGGACCGTCCGGCATGTGGCCATTGGACTCTTTTGCCTTGGTGTTTCTGTGTTCCTGGCAGGTAGGACAATCATTTGAACGTTACCATATGTATGAACATATATAAAGTATATCGTATTTTTTTCCTACTTAGATATTAAAATATTTGCAAATATAACCTTTAAAAAAGTTTTTAAAAAACTCGGCTGCTGTTGCCACATCTAAACAATGAAGTAACTGTGAAAGTAATATTTTGACCTCTAAATGCAGCCGGTTTCAGCGACTGGCTTTCACATTACTTAAGAGGCACCTCTGAGACACTAGTGGCTACGTGCTGGCCAGCCACCACATCCTTCTGAACTCAAAGCTCGGTGCAGTGTCACATTCTGCCTCTGAGGAACCGTATGCCACTGAAATCGGGTGATGTAGTCCACACCTACGCTCCGGCTATGCGCTCTATAGCAAAGGGTTGTTTCCCACGACGAACCACTAGGGGGCGTCATTAAGTATCAGACAGCGTAATTATGGCTAAGGAAAACTACTTGTATAAACTGAAACTGAAATAAGATTTATGAAAGAACTAAAACAAAACGAAAACTATAAGTATTGCTTCAGAAACTAACTGAAATAAAATAAAAACTTAAAATACCTTCGGTTGTAGGGTGACCACCTAACCCATGTCAGGAGAGACACGATGATCCACGACAGGGTTTATAAACCACCATTTCAACCATTTCAATTAAAAGGACCCGGATTTCCCTGTAGCACCGAGTTCTTGCTGTGTGCTGATTGGTCAGTCTCCTACAGTATAACCATGCATGTGTCACTAATGTTAATGTGAAACAGCTGGATGAGTTTTTCAATCAAGGAAACTAACCAGTAAAAGTACAAGCGAACCAAACAATTAAGCCAAGTTCAGGAGCCTTTCAGTTTTAAAGCAGTTTGTAAAACCTGAAGTAGTTCATAGAGTCTTCCCTGACATGAATTAGGTGGTCACCCTATTCAGTTACCATGTTAAAATACTGTCTATAGTTAAAATAATGATGTTTATCTTTTACCATTACCATTAATAATACCTGGAGCGTGTTCTGCCCATTTTGAGGACAACAATGAATAATGTGCACTGCGTATTCATGTAAGATCAGACACATTCCCTAGAAAAACTAAAAAACACTTAAACTGAAACTAAGATATTTAACTACTAAACAGACATATACATTTGAAATGAAAAATAATAAAACCACACTCAAACCTAACTAAAACTAAACTGGATTTTAAAAGAGAGTTGAATATAAAAACTAAATTAAAAAATAAAAATTATAACAGCAGTGGTCTCACATTACTCAGTAGTCTGGCAGTCCTCGTCTTCCAAAGTGTCTGTCTTTTGAGATCTGGGCTCTCCTGCAGTATCTGCTGCCAGACGTCATCCCCACTCATGCAGTGTGTTAAGATCTTCTGCTTGCAAGGACAAACTTTCTCAAAATGTTCCTTCATGACACTGAGGAGTGTGTTTCCCATCTGCCCTGTGGCTGTGTGACTTCACAACCGTTTTTTGTGCAGATTACACGATCAGTGATCTGGCATGCAAAAACTGTTTCTGCTCAATTATCCACCTACCAACCATTTATAGAGCATTAAGTAGCAGGCAGGCCAGACAACATGAGGTAGCAGAACAACCAATGGGGGATGTCAGTCTAATGTAGGGCTCATACACACATACATCACATTGTTTTCGTTCAAAGCAACATACCAGAAAGAAAAAAGGGTTCAGCCCTGGTACAGTTTTGTTCCCCCAAGGTACAAACAGCAATAATATACCCCCAAATGTAAAACAAAATATTCCCAAGAGTCCGTTTCTGTACCTTAAAAGGTACATTTATCTACAGGTAGGGTACAATTGGGAGGGTACAGCTCCAGTGACAAGTAATTGTACCCTCAAAAGGTACAAATTGGTACATTTTTCTGACCGTGTACAAGCAAGGATCTGAGCCAGTCCATGGAGCAACAGCCTTGCTCAAGGGCCCAACAGTGAAATTACTCTGCCAGCTATGAGATTTGAACCACCGACCTTCTGATCACAAGCCTGAAGAATTTAAAGATGGTGGCTCTTTTAACCATACTGTCAGAAAAGAGCATCAGTTTGTACCTTTGCTTGTCACTGGGTCTGTACCCTCAAGGGTCTGCCAATTATACCCTATAGGTATAGGTAAATGTATCTTTTAAGGTATAGAAATGGATTCTGGAGAACATCCCAAGGTACAAATAACATTAATGCACCTCCAATGGTACAAAACACGTTCCTCAGAGTTCCTACCTTATTTACCTATAGCTATTTAAGATTACAGCCCCAGTGACAAGCAAAGGTACAATTTTTTTCTGACAGTGCACATGTTTTTGGACCGAAACCAGAGCACTTGTGGGAAACCTAAACACGTGGCCAGGATGCAAAAGCCATGCACTGCCATTATAAGGAGATCGGTTGATTTCAGCAGTTTGCTCCCTCCATCCCATAGCCATGTCCATCTACATGCTGCTGGTGTTCGAGATGGAGACGGGGATCGCCAGCGCCTGCGTCCTAGCGTGTGGCATCCTGCTGCTGCTTGCCGCTGTATCGCACTCCTTAGTGTGCGCGGCGAACACGGCCAGGCAGCACCACGGCGACCTCCCTGACACTATGTACCGAAACGAGCATGACGACAGCCCCGGCATCCACGCCTCTGAAGTCAACGTGGGAGGCGAAGCCAAGCAGCACCGCCGCCGTCCCAGCCTCCATCGCCAGCTCTCCTACCCGCCCTGCGCCGACCCCAAGCCGCTCAAGCACCAGTACTCACCGTCCAGTATCGCCCAGAGCCGTGGCAGCGATAAAGAGGGCTACAGCAGCTGCGTGAGTGTTCCCAGGATGCACCGCACCCTGTCGGCCGAGTCCGGGCTGCTGCAGACCCAGTCCAAGCCCTGGAATGGAGTCAACAGCGAGATGAGGACTGTGCTAGCACGGAAGACAGGTGGTGCGGGCAAGGACTCCACTCTAGTGTGACCTGGGCCGACCCTACGAGCGGCACATCCAGGAAACATGCCACGTCTGAGTTTTGTGTTGGCTGGCTAGGGCACATCTTCAGTGGCACTCTAACTGGTATTCCCTGAACTCTTGGGTGTTTGTTTACACCTGATGTTGACAGTGAACTCCATTTCAACTGTTGGGCAACTAAATTCCTATCGACATACTCTAATCGCCCTTGAGGTATACAGTTAATTGTCTGTCGAACAGGGCGATTAGCAAACATTTCCAGTGAAGTTCTTCTTCTGGGATGTTACTGCGAAGCTCTTTTGGACGAGTAGAAGTGAAAAATAGAAGGATGATTCTTTTATTGTATTCAGGTGGCCTCGCATTTAACGAGCCAGACTACAAAGGTGTTTGTCTTTCCAATAGTTGGAGAACATGATGTGTGTGCTGATTACATCAGGGCCTGCCTCTTGCCTTATTTTGATATACTGTGGGAACAATAATTGTCGGAATGATAATTACACTTAAAAAATAAGAAGTATTAATAATAGTGTTAAGGTTTTCCCTTTTCAGTAAAAATTGTTGTTTTGCTGTACCGAGCTCTACTTCATTTTAATGTAAATCATGTAGGTGAACCTGAAGGCACTATTTAAGTAGCAAAAAACATATGTGTGAGTTCATAGTTAGCAGTTAAGGCTTTATGTGTTTTCAGTGTTGGTCTTGAGCTTTACAGACCAAGGGTGGTCTATGTGAACGGCAATAAAAATATTCTATTACACAATGTGTAGATTACATAGTATAGTATATTACAGTGGTTACTGTGTATATTGTAAACCTGCTTCTTTAAAGACAATAAAATTGAAAATGTGGCACCAAAACTAGCAGAAAAGATGCATTTTTAAACATCCCAAAAGATAAAAAGAGCACCTTGTGTTCTGACACCTGAACTACAGAGTTTTTAAAATTATGTAATACGTTTTGGACTTGGTTCGCTAACAGTATTTTCATACTAACAACTCATTATGTTATACCTGAACGAATACTTTTTCTGCAGATGGTGGAGGTCTATGGTGCGCCATGATTAAATTATGGAGGGATGTATGCAGTTTTATATCATTATACATGTTACGCCAATAAGCAAATGGGTGATTTCATAAGATACCGATCAAAACAATTAACAGAAGTAAAATACCTAATGGAGCAAGAACAAAGACTTCCTGTGGATGCTGAAGGGGGCAACTGAAAACACCGCTTCTAATAGTCATTTTATAGTAGTTATCCATTTGGCTGGTTATCCAACGGTACATTAACATTAAAACATACACTTATATGGCTCGTTGCCACCGCTTTGATTGGCGCTAATGTCGATATATTTTTGGTCACTTTTTCCCTGCATGAGTAACATTTAATCTCACTGGGCAATGCTTTCATTGTCGTACCAGAAATATATATATATTTTTTTAACTGGAAATAGCAAAATAACTACTTGAGATACCTATGTGTCTTGGTTTGACCGGGCAAGCTTCATAAACCCATGTAACAGCCTTTATTTTTCACTTAAAAGCGAGATGTCAAAAGTGGTGTTTGTGGCCCCGGTCCAGGGGGGCTTGGCGCTAATGCCATAGAGCGTCTCATCTGATTTATTTGTGCGCTGTAATAAACAGCCAAAAACGCAAAGGGAGATCATCAGCATGAGCAAATACACACATACACCGGGGCTTAAATGTAGCGCGATTGCGAATCGGTAAATAATCGTGTTCAAATGCATCATGGGATTCCTAGCTAAATTTATTTAGTTTCACTTTTGGTGAAAAATCAGGAAGTTAATGGCAGTAACCTACAATGGTCAGAACTGCTGCAGTGAGTGCGCTGTCGCTGCTGCCGATCCTCGCCGACTTTCACGCCCCATAGGTAAAAAAAAATAAATAAAATAGAATCTATAAAAATAAGTTAATCATTAACTTTGAACGCTATTTAGCATAGCATGCTAGCTCGGCTGCGTAGTTGGTTGTCGTAGCTGCGTGATATGGCCAGGCAGTGCGCCCCAGAAGCTGGGAATTAAAAGGAAAAATTATATTTATAAATCATATTCGCCACGAGACTGATCGCATCCCTTTCGCACGGGCTAAAGGTGTCTTACGCTTATATACCTGATGCGCGTGATTTAAAGGTATGTGTGGGAACCATGCCGAAGTTAAATTATTTTTAAACTATCGTTTTACGAATTTGGATGAATCGTTGTTTAGTCTCGGCATCGATCGAGTGCATATACCTTTTTTGCTCGGCCACGGTTAGAAAATTCTGTAATCGGCTGCATGTTTTTAGGACGAAATGGAAAAGAGCAGCGGAGACCTGGAGACTGTGCAGTCAGCATGCAGCGACCAGACCGCGCAGGATACCAGCACAGAAAACTGCGATGAAACACTAGTACTGCACCTGTATCCCATCGAACCAGCAGATATCAGCAATGAAATAAACCTCGCTCATTCGCTGACCGGCGGATCACCAATCAGTAATAGTGAGTAGTGCTGTTTTTTACATACACTTAATAACTCTCTTGTGTTGTAGCTTAAAGGTTATTTAAAAATATTGTCTCCAAGGTTTAATAATGTTTTACTGGGTTCCCATCAGCTCAATTGCACAAGCTGTTATGAACATTTTGTCTCACGATCTGAATCAGTTCAGAATTAATTTTTATTTCAGTACAGTTACCAGCTAACGGAAAATTTGCAGAACTTAAGCCAACGTTATGTGAAGGTTCCCTCAAAGTTGGCACAGAGCGTTCTTACTATAACGTTAATTTTTATGATTGTCAATGTCAGCACGGTAACATTATTACCTGAGTAACCCTTAAACGTAATGTTGAAAAACATTTTTATACACTTTATTGTATGTGTATGTTGCTAAGACACCGTCCAGTCTTGAACCCGTGACCTTTGACGTGTAATGTGACCCGCTGCCTTACCATTTCCCTCATTTATTTCTACGTTATCATTATCAAATAAGTTTTCCAAATTTTGTAGCTGTACGTTTTATTCTCTGTACCTACGTCACGCTTGCATCAAACCCTTGAGATCTGAACTTGTAACCTTGCCGTCGGTAATGTGAACGACATACATTCACTGAATAGTGTCATATAGAGGTTTTCCCACGCCTGTTATGTGAGCCAATGTTACATAGGATTTGCTGTATCTGATACACTTCTGTGAAACCTGTGACTTCTGTTTCCGCCAGTCTTTATAATCTTAATCCCCATTTAACAGGTTTAGCGGCCGGTTCTGAAACCCCGAAAGACGAGGGAGTGTTTAAACATTCGACCACCCTAACCAACAGACAGCGCGGGAATGAGATCACGGCACGGCCTGCGAATTTGGACAGTAAGAGGCAATAAGCTTCTCTTTAAGACAAGCCAGTACACTGTCAACTAGCTCACTGTGACACAATAGTATAATTTTACCTACAAAATTAATGTTTTTTTGTTCTATTCCTCATGTTATGTCACAGTGCTTTCAATATACTTCTTATATATGCAATTTAGGTACTTGTCTAATCAAGTTTAATTCTATTTAATGGTAATAATTTGGTCACTTAAAAGACTCATTACACACCCTAAGCAGTTCATACACTGATTGAATCCCTTAATCGATTTAGCTAACATGAAAGTGCTAGACCTCATTCTGCTTAATTATTCAGAGCATTTCAGTTGGCCTGATGTGGATTGCAATAGCTTTATTTTAGCTGATGTCATCACCGCCTACATGCATTCAGAGCCTTTCTGTGCCAGTTTGGATTCTGTGGGCGGCTCCTTACATCACAGCCCCGGTGCTCAGTTTGTTCACGTTCCACTTAACTTCGTCCCTCATGTCTCTGTCTCCGAACAGCACTCTCAGTGCACCAGCTGGCGGCACAGGGGGATCTCACACAGGTGGCAGGACACCTGAGCAAAGGTCAGCCCTACAGCTTCTCCATCTGACAGCCGCTAGTGTCACGGCGATGGTCAGGCTGAGCGGCACTGAGCTCAGAACCGCCGAGAGCGGCGGACTCCATGCAGCCAGGGAACATTGCAAATGCAGTTCAGCGCTCTTTCCAAAACTTCACATTATAAGCAAATATTTGAAATATTGTTAATATAGTAGCAGCTTCTTTAACCATTAGTAGTAATATCACATCACCCTTTTAATATCACATCACCCTTTCTTTGTCTTTGTGATGTTGAATCCTGCCTGTAGCCTTGTAACGTATCGTACGACATTTCCTTCCGAGTCCTCACAGCCGTCTGACCGCTGCAGCATCGCATTCCCTCATAAATCCGAGTAACGTTACATGCAGTTAAGGACACCGCTTGTGTATTTAATGCTCTGCTTCTGACAGATGAACAAGAATGCTACAGCAAAGCAATTTTTTTTTTTTGGTATTTTAACAAAATACAACGTAATGTGATGTGTTATGTGCGTTTTATGAGTTTAAATAAACAAGAACGATCATTTC
>JAODJX010000146.1:72580-90875 GCA_026776945.1 Isichthys henryi
AAAACTTTCGATCCCTTTGTAGTGTTAATCTTTTTTTATATGCGTTCATGCCCCCCCCCCACCCCTGTTCAGATTCATTCTGCGTTCTTTGTGCCACTCCACAACAGTGGCGCCCTGCCTTGGGGCCTCTTTGTACATGGCAGTCCTGTGGGGACTTATCTCACGAAAGACCCTCTTCCTGTCAGCCTTGCAGATGCCTGCATCGCAGACCCCCATTTACATATTGGCAGGTCTGCTCTCAATCTTTCCGCCCATTTAGAGCGAGCGTCCATTTGAGGGCCAATAATAACCTCGGCCTTTTGTCAGCCGGACGGCAGTACAAGAGACCCTTTCTGTAGGCAGATCCTGGGGTCCGTCATTAGCCATGGCAGCTGCTCATTAGCAACGGCATCTTAAAAGCCTCCATTTCAGACTGGCTGTCGCTGTCCACGGCACAGATAAAGGAAAAAAAAACCAAATGAATACCTGTGAGATACAGATGCGGCCAGTGAGATCAGAGGACTGCAGGTTCTTTGTGAATCACCAGGTCTACAACCGTTATTATGGCGGTAATGGGCTCAAAACATTTTAACTGCTCTGTTCTAGTGGTGCTAAAAGGATTTGCACACAGATGCCAGTTCCGTTCCTTTGTGGGCTGCACTATTTGTGTCTATGGTTTAGACACAAGACTAATGCTGGGAGGTATCTTTATTTTGGGATATCTTATAGTGAAGCTGGGCCGTGCAGGACACATAGAAGTTTATAAGCAGGGACTCTAAAATGGCAAATGTGCCAGTTGATTGGCCCACCGCTCTGCGTTGGGAAGCCGACATTTTGGCTTGTCCAGACAGCATAGGAACATGCTTCTGATTACCTCATTACTGCAATTACTGCTCCATAATTAAACGCTTTCTCCAAAAACGGCGTTTTCCCACTGAATGGCAAATACAGACCAGAGAACAGGTAAAGGATAGGGGTAATATTCAAAGCAGTGATTCATTTACATGTCTTTGTGAAACAACAATAAAGGTGAGATTAATACTTTCACTGATTTGACGATTGGTAGCTTAATGCGCGATGCAGAACAGCCACACACTGAGACGAGCGAGGGATGAAAGAGAGGGGAGATTTTAAATGGTTTAACTGCCTAATTAGACCATTATGCATGTCTGTCAAAGAGAGAGAGGGAGGGGGGGACATTACCCAGCACGTGAACCACCTTTCTCCTTCCTTTGTCTGCCTCGGGGAGGGAGGTCACAGGTGAGGCTAAGGCCAGAGTCATCCAGGTGACGATCATCAACAGCAGAGGCTGTCCACAGGGCTAAATATGACAAAAAACATATACGTCAGTCTCTTCTCCCTGCAGCACCATTGAAGGCATCTGTCACAAAGCACCTGGATCTTGCTGGTGTTTCCTAACACCTTCTCCCCGAAAGCCCACAGGCTGATCCTTACACAGTGCTTATCCTTAGCACAGTCTACGTGCTTGCTGCCTATCAAGAAAATTAAGACAGGTGCTATCTATTTATAATATGTATACAATTGTATACTTCGATCATTTGTGCTGTTGGAGATATGTATGCGATTTAGCTTCGGTAGCGCACTAAAATATGCAGCATCCCTCAATCGCTGGAAGCTGCTTGTCCCCTCGTCACGTGACCGTCCGCTTCGGGCTGGTCTGCGGTGCCGCTGATCCTTCAGTGCCACGAGCTGTGTCAAACTGCAGTGCCTCGCCGCAACTTTACACATGCTGTCACGTTACCTATATATGCACCGGTTAATATACTTCCCTAATATACCTATGTTAACTATAGATAGTACGTTCACGGGTCGCTGATGCGTGAAAACGCAGCACGCAACTATTTTAGTGCTCAAAAGTTTTATTAACTTCACAATGGTCTGCATCCAACTGTTTCCGTGAACTGGCTATATTTTTACAGTAACGTAATATAGAGCCGGTTAGTTGTTCCTTTTGCGGCGATTTACATTTTATCATAAACTCTGCTGGATACCCCAGTGGATGAATTTAGGTTAAGTGCCCAGTTAAAATGATAAAAGCAGGTCCCTTCTGGGAACAGCAAACAAGTCCGTACCCCACTTCTGTACCTGCAGCAAGGGGACAGCGTGTCCCACTCGGATCCTTGTTTTTCTTTGCTCTGCATCTCGTCTTTCCTACCCATCGCTTGGCTTAGCGCATTTTCAAGGTTATATGCACTGAGCACGAAGCGGTAGCCCGCCGCGATATTTCCCGTTCAAATATAACGAATACTTACCATCCTTAAGGCAACTGTAAATATTTTTTATCAGTCGTAAAGCTCCGTTTATCGTTAATTTCCTTTCACTGTCAGCTGGAAAAATGTAAGCGCCATATATTGCTGCAATATTGCTCTCGCCCTCCTGTCTCTCATTCTACCATCCCCGCAGTTCCCCGTCACTTTTTCCTGCCCACTGTACTACGTTTCTTTTTTTCCCCATGCAGGGGGAAACTGCTGACTTCTCCAGTCACCCCCGCAGACGGACTAGCTGCGCATTTTCATACCCAGCAGCAGTGCGACGTCGCAGTAGCAGGAGGTCGCATGCAGACGCAGCCGTCCGAAACACGGACGCAGTAATACACAGCTGGTGCGTGAAATTTTATAATCATATTCCATACGTAATAACAGGTGTCGAAAAAAACTTTACAGTTACTCCGAAAAAAATGTAATATTTTTTTTATATCTGCGGCCAAATTTTTTTTTATTTTTCAGTTTTATGAAAAACTTTGCCAATAAAATTACAACATCCATCCATCCATCCATCCATCCATTTTCCACCACGCTTATCCTACTGGGTCGCGGGGGGTCCATGCTGATATCTACTGTACTTTACACAAATATTTTCGTGGTGGGGAATTAGCTCAAATGGTAGAGCGCTCGCTTAGCATGCGAGAGGTAGCGGGATCGATGCCCGCATTCTCCAGGTCTTTCATTTTTAATGATTTGCATTAGTCAGCCAATGAAATAGTTTCATGTCCAATATTTGCTTCAATTTCTTACCAGTCAGTAACTTCATTTACAATTTTTGCTTCCATTTCTTACCAATCAGCTCACGGTCCCCCTTCCATTTCCTACCAATTAAATAGCTTCATTTCCGAACTTCTTGCTTCTATTTCTTACCAATCAATCCGCTCGTTAAGCCATGACGTTCGAATAACGTGACAATACTGTTTCAGGGGCCAACCCGAGTAGAAGGTAGCATGCCTTTCATCATTTCAGCAACATATTTCAGCAAAGAATATAACATTATGTATAATAACCGACCAGCTTTGGTTTTTATCAACTACTCGCTCTCAAGTATTTAAGTAATTTACTAGGAAACCAAAAAAATCGCCGAGTATGACGGACTGTAACCAGGACTAGCTGTTGCTACAGGCACTGTTAATGTGTTTTTTGGAATTTTGGTTCTTGTCTTGTCAAGAAAATTTCACCACCTCCCCCCCTTTCAAACTTCATGGAATTAATAAATTAATGGAAGTTAGCCCTCTTTTCATCCTTAACGCTGCCTTGCTAAAGAAGGAAGCTACGGTAAAAACCACGGTTTGGACCATTTGGCCACAGAATCAGATTTACGTCAAGTGCCGCATCAAACTTAACCAGCGGTATCCAGTATTAAAAAATGTGTTTGAATTCAGGGGCTGCATGCTTCGAGGTCTTTTTAGGCTGCGTTATACGAAGATCGAACAGAATACTATGTCACATGGGACGGTCTGGCCTGCAGATGATTTCCTATTTGTGTCAGCAGCTGTTCCCACCCTTACCCTTGGGAGTTTCTTAATACTAAGAATGCAAAGATCGTACTTGTGGTCTTGGCAAGGTCGGTCATGCTAACTTGCCTCCCAAGAATGAACTCTGGGTTCGTTATCATGAATTTAAAATTTGTATAGTCCTAGTGTTATTTTAGAATTGTGCTGGCCACTTGAATGCTAGATATGAGAGCTTTTACTTCTTTATTTTTATTCGTAATAATTTCTTTTAATTATATAACATATTATTATAAAACATTATTATATTATGTAATGTTTATTATAAAATGTAACAATACAACAAACAGCTACAGAAAATGGATGGATGGATGTTACTTATTTTATTATTTATTGCATTTATATAAAATCAAGCAATGAATCTTTATTTTTCCCATCATTTGCTCATTTATTTTGGCGCCGGCAGTGGTAGAGACTCTCGCCTAAGGCCCCACGCAGGGCCATGGATTCCTCTTTCAAACAAATGCTATGTCAATGTGAAATACTGACTTAAGTATGAGAAGCCATGCTGCTTCTTCAAAGCAGTTCAGCTCAGAGCAAGTACAACTTGTGAGTCTCTCCTGCGCGCCTGAGCAAAGGTCTGCAGAATCCCTTACTGCACGAGTGGGGACGGCAGTATTGCACGCAGATTTGACTTAGAACGGCTGTCACGCGGATTGCACTGTATGCATGTGGGAAATTCCTCTCTTCAGCATGAAAAAGCTGCTGAGAGCTAAAATGTGTGTCTCAATCAGGCGGAATTTTAATGAGGCTGAAGCTGCTGTTAAATGGGGTGTGGGGGTGATTCTGTCAAACATGGAGAAAGCGAGATCCCATGTAGATCGCGTTGACAGGCAATGGATATATCACTGCCAAACAGCCTGTCTTGTACAGCAGAACT
This sequence comes from Isichthys henryi, assembly GCA_026776945.1. Lineage (NCBI taxonomy): Eukaryota > Metazoa > Chordata > Actinopteri > Osteoglossiformes > Mormyridae > Isichthys > Isichthys henryi. The sequence goes on from JAODJX010000146.1 coordinate 77,239, forward strand.
ACACAACCCAACACTGTAGCTGGGGAATGCACCTGAAGTGAGAAGAACTGCTCAGTGAAGACCTTCGGCAGTGACAGTGTCGACCCTATCATCTCGAGCTGACGTGTGCGAAAATAAACATGCACAGGTGAGCACACATTCATTACTATGTCACTGTAACACGGCAGCAAGAAGGGAACACAGTTCATAAGGGCATCTGCGTGGATGATGGGCTGACGTGAGGCAGACAGTAATTTGACGTGAGCAGCATTGTCAAAAGCAAGTTTCACGAATCAGGCTTAGTCGACATTGCATGGATTCACAGATGCATTATGGTTAACAAATTCTGAAGAGTGAGAGACTGGTATCATGTGACAAAAACACCCAACGGCTGGTGATTTATCACCCAGTCAGTTTCTGTTTGAAAAAAGTCGCATGAAATAAAATTAGCCACCGACTTTCATTTCGGAGTTTGTTATGAAATATTGGATATTTGAATTCTGTATTCGAATGTCATGCCGTTATCTTCCATAACAGAGTGATTGTATTATTACAGTTATTACTAAAGGCCTCAATGATTAGAGAGCCTCCTCTCTGAGTAATGAACAGACACAAATCTCTCAATTAGGATGTGAGCTATGTATGTGTAAACCGGCAGTCAGTGTTAACCAGAACAGGGGCTAGAATCATCTTACGGCAGCAGTTTATCTTTGCAATAAATATAGGCAGAGTTTGATGTTTACACTTGGGGGGGGGGCAAAAAAAAATAAGTGCCTTTCTTACCTTATGTGTTAATGCATGTATATGATACACATATGACCTGTTATTTTGCCAACGGGTACCAACAAATCTCTCCTGCAGAGGTGCAAAGTAGTAGGAAGGAGCGATTTTGACTTCCAGGAGCGCTGGACAAATGGCCGGACCTTGCCCTCGGACCCCAAGCTTCATTCTCACTGTATATTTCTGTGTGTCTGTGCGTACTGTATATCCCGAAGGAGAGCATGATGGGACATGCGTCAGGAGGCATTCCATTATACCTATACTGTACTCGCTTGTGCAAATGGCAGATGAAGCATCATTACTTCTCTTCATTTTCCCTTTTTTAGTCAGCCTTTGCTCTCAGAGAATGCCAGTGCCCGTTATAAAGATGCCGCAGTGTCAGAACAGAGGCTTCGTATTTCATCTCATTTTCCCTGTACAATTGTTTCAAAGTGTGTACGTTATACTGCATTGAAACTTTTATTATAATCAGTTCAAGAATTAATGGAATTTGCTGTATCATTCTGTACAAGCCCAGAGTTATATTCCATTAATCTGACCATTATTTCATTCATTTCGCCCCTGGGAACACAAACTAATAAGTAGACCCATTTATTAGTGTTACACAGTCAGGGTGGGAGAGCTGACTGGGAAAGAAAGAAGGTCAAAGCCGGGCAGGAGAATGAGCCTTAGTCCCGCGGTGGCTGCTAATTGTGTTTCCTCTCACCCCTGGCCTGACCCCCAGGTGCCGTTTTCAGGCAGATGAGGGAACCGAAGTTGCAGCACAGGGCTGGGAGTTAGGGGAGCACCACCTATATTGGAACGAGTGTGACGACGGGCCCCTGCCTCCCCCTGGGGATTTGGAGGCTGAGCAGGTGCAGAGAGCGGCCAGAGTGAAACTGCTGAGGCAGGGAGGGACGGGGAACATCACAGGTAGGATCTTCTCCTTCACTAGACAGACAGCATGGAGATAACCGAAATGTGGGCATGAATCACAGGGAAGTAAGTGAAATTAAATAGAATTATATAGAGCCATGTATGGGGTGGTTAGTACTGCTGATTCACACATAGGGGGCTAGGGTTCGAGTCCCAACTTTCCTACTGTGCAGAGTTTGCATGCTGTTGTCGTCGTCGTGTTTCCGCTGGGTTCTTTGGCTTCTCCTCACGGTCCAAAAACATGTTAAGGTTAATCAGAGTTACCAAATTCTCCATAGTTGTGAACAGTGTATGTATCTTGCTCTGGGTTATTGCCAGGATTGTGCTCATCATGTTCAGGATAAGATATGCGGTATAGGAATACGGTATGCGGTATAGGAATACGGTATGCGGTATAGGAATAAGGTATGCGGTATAGGAATACGGTATGCGGTATAGGAATAAGGTATGCGGTATAGGAATACGGTTTGCGGTATAGGAATACGGTTTGCGGTATAGGAATAAGGTATGCGGTATAGGAATACGGTTTGCGATATAGGAATACGGTATGCGGTATAGGAATAAGGTATGCGGTATAGGAATACAGTATGCGGTATAGGAATACGGTATGCGGTATAGGAATACGGTAGGCGGTATAGGAATAAGGTATGCGGTATAGGAGATGAATGAATGACATATAACTCCAAGATCTACTGAAAGAGAATACAGAATATCAGAACGCTGCTTAATAATTATGCACCAAAAACGAAATTCTGTGACCATTTCTGCTTTCAAAAACAGCAAGTGATACCCTCCAACACAGTAAACAGAAAGAACTGTGATGTGGCGATGTAGTGCTGTAAACCCCTTTAAATAAATGGCAACTTCAACAACCGAGGTTAATGTTACCAGGCAGGCAGATTTATTCCATATGCGCTGTCTCGCTGAACCCTGCCTCTCTGCCAGCGTTGTCACGTGACGCCACGCTGTTCCCGGCGCCCTTTTTTGATTAAGAATGCTGAATGCAAAGACGCTTTAGCCATCGTACTGCGTCGGAGCAAGTAAACAGCAGCTGCAGACAGACCTTTAATACTGACGGCGTCCTGATCAAAGGCCACTGTCGACTAGTCCGCGCTGTCGAGAGCCTGACGAAAGAAATCTGCCTGTAATCTACATAATGCACACGGCTGTCAAGGAATGGCCCGTTCTGGCCTGTCATGGCGGTAATTCTTGTCAGGGGGTGTAAATAACAACACCGTGGTTTATGATAATATGAATATGGTGCAGCTAAGCTTATATCTGTGGCCTGGGAGGCTTGTTATCCTGACTGCATGTATGTTATGCTGTCCAATGAGCCGGGCGACATGATGTCCAATAATGCCTACCGGTCAGGTGGGGGCGGGGCTCTGGGGCCAGATGGGGCGGAGATTGGGATGAGGAGAGCAGCATCCAGAGCAGGAGGATCGCCACGCTCTAAGGTTCTGCAGGTACATTCTCGGGGGCGTCGGCGGTGCCGTACCCACTGTGTGCTGTAACAGGTCCTGAGGACAGTGAGGCAGCCTTCAGAATATAAATTGCAACTTACTGCTCTTTTTTTACACTACTGCTGTTTCCTCCTATAAAGAGGAACACTGCAGTGAATGAGCACTACAGCCTCGCTCTATATAGAAGCCTTTGAATACATATTGCTGGCAATGTACTTAAGGTCCATCGCTTTTTCATTAGCAAACTTGTCTCGCGTGTTATTTCTACCTGCAAAGATGGAGCACTTGCAGAAGCAATCAAGCTAACCGCGGCGTCTCATTAGCATAATAATAGCTTACCTCAGAGGGTGAAAAAAAATGACGGTCAGAGCTGCCATTTGTGGTAAATAGGTTCCCTGAGTCTTTTAACTAACTGTAGTTATGAGGAGGTGTCATTAGTTGACTATGAAACCCAGCAAGAAGTATCCCAGAATTCTCTGGGGCATGGCTGCTTGGATTGCCGCAAACTGATGGCCCGTTCCAGTTTATCATGATTGATAATTAATGAGCACGTGCATCGGAATCCTGAACGGCATATTTATGGCACACACACTCACACAACCCCCCCCCCCCCCCCCCCCCCCCCCTTGTTGCTTTAATCTAGGACTCCGGACCCAGTGGGGGGATTATCTTATCAAGCGCTCGCCACTCCGCTTCCCCGCCTGATCGATGCCTCGCCATTGTGCCCGCTCTCCAGCTGCGGCGAGCGCAGGCGATAACCCACTGGCTCAAATGAAAAGGAAACAGGACAAAACAAAGCCGACACTACAGGAAAGACAAGGCGCGGGAGAAAAGAAGAAATAAATGACAGACACATTCAACAAAAGCAGATTTTTTTTTTTTTACTGCAGGCATGTTTGCTATTTCACTTAAACATCAGAGGTGGCAGGAAGGCTAAAAAAAATGGAGGCAAAAAGATTTAAGGTGAGTACATTTCATAATATTATGATAGTGAATTTTTCCAAAGAAGAGAAAATGTGTTTTTAAATGACAGTAAAATTTGAGTAATGAGTTATTTCAAATTTAATTGTTTCATAATTTAATCTCAAAGACAGAGTTCATGTACCTCTATAGACCAAATGCCTCTGTTATACATATAAAATATAACGTTGATCTCCTGGTCATGCCTCTCTGGACGCACCAGCTATCATCTGATCTCAGCCACCCCATCCAAGGTGCACTCCAGCCATATGGCCTATTCTCCAGACCACCCCCCCCCCCATAAGATGATCATGATAAGGGGTAAGAAGATGAATGGATAAAATGTAACATTGACCTTCCATACAGAAGAGCTATCGATTTGGTCTAGTGGGGTGCTTTCCATGCAATGAATAAAAGGTTGCCAGATTTTGTAGAAAGTTTTGATCTTAGTTCTTAGCCTGTATATTATCTTTTCTAGGAATCTGTTCATTTTAGACATCCACATTCCTGACATTCATTTAATGCAATACATTTTTAGCCATCGCTAATATATCTCTGCTTGTAAGTTTTACAGCACGGCACTGCTTAAGTCCGGAGTGAGTAATATTGCTCAGGAGGAGACAGATGTCTGGATACATTGGGATGATGATTCTGTGAATTTCGGGTGGGGGTGTCACATTCACCTTGCCAAAAACTGTGAACTTTAGAGCATGATTAAGCAGAAAGTTTAAAAAGTTCCTTCAACTACAGTTGAAGAATGGAATTCTAAGTAAATGTAACACTTATAATTTCCTATCTATGCTTACGCTCAAATTTTTCCCCCAACTAATTTTGGTCTTATCCGGCACAGATCGACTTGATATAAGAGCCTTATACTGCTTAAAGATCCCAGTGGCTGATCTAGACGACAGTAGTTCCATGTGTGTCACAGAGGATAGTGTAACTTGTAGTTACAAATGGCCAGAAAAAAATCTTATGACATAAATGATTTTCCTGTTTCTGCAGTAAAGGGAGATTTCATTGCAATGTTCAAACAACTGATTCCTTTTTTTTTGGCTGTAATCTGAAATTCTTATTATAAAAAATCACTGGGAGAAGCCTCTATTCCCATAGGGACATTTTGGGGGGAAACTTTCGTTCCCAAGGTTCTGCAGCAGGTTGCAGTTGCAGTTTCGATTGAACTTTATCCCATTGACATCCCTGTTGGAGTTTACTCCTTTTCAATATTAAACCAGAAAGGGGAAAGACCATCAAACATCTAAGTAGCCTCCACAATAATCTGTTTTAAAGTACTTACAGTTCTGCTTGATCATAGTCCAGAGTCCAGTATCTTAGCTCATACTGCCATGGTTTGCTTTTTGTTCTCTGCCTTTTAATTACATTTGCATGTTGTTTATTTGGACTACTCTGCATTGTTGAACTACACTATACACACAAAATCAAAGAGTTTTCTACACTGTATTTATATTGTATTGTGTTGTGGGGCGGCACGGTGGTGCAGTGGTTAGCACTGTTGCCTCACACCTCTGTGACCATAGATCTAGTCACTGGCATGGCTCCATGTGTGTAGAGTTTGCATGTTCTCCCAAAGTCATTGTGCAGGTTCCTCTGGGTTCTCCAGATTTCTCCCCACAGTCCAAAAACATGCTGATGTGAATTGGAGTTTGCCCATAGGTGTCTGTGTGTGCCCTGCGATGGGTTGGTGTCCCATCCTGGGTTGTTCCCTGCCCTGTTCCCGTAGCCTCCAGGATAGGCTCTGGACCCCCCATGAAATAAGCAGTTGCAGAAAATGGATCTATATATCGTGGGTGTAATTCATTGTATTGGTATTTATGTGTAGCACCATTGGGGCTTACGAGAAACTATTTCAGCACATGGGTGTGTCGAAAGTAAAGAACTATTGAGTCTTGATTCGTTCACTGAGAGAGAAAAGACGATGAAATGTATAGTCTGTCAATATACAGAAAAAGTTATGAAAGGTGTTGAATTTGATTACACTGCAGTTATTTATCTGCAGTTTTACAGTCAAAAAGAGAGAATTTCACTTTCATCATAGCAGACCTCATATCCCGAGAGAGAGCTACATAAATCCTATAGATTGTAAAGGAAGTCTTTTGTATTTAGCAATTATAAGATCATTGTCCTGCTAAAAGTGATGTGTATGTCAGGTGTGTCAGGGCCAGACTCAAAGCTTCTGGTTCTGAATGCCTCAGTTAATGGTTCAATATCAAGTACAAAGAGGACAGGGTTAAGATGACATCGTCATTTCTGTCCCCAATATGGAGGAAACAGACTAAAAATGACCAGGGTCAGTGGTGGTTTGTACATCTGTGACGGAAAACCTGCCTTTTTCATTTTAGATACTGTATTCTGAAATGGAAATGGTTGAAAGCTAATTCTTACCAACCTGACCTGAGGTTAAGTCTCTTTATGTCCCAAAATGTATTCAATATTTCAGTGGTGAGAATTAAGCATGGATGGGCAGCTCCTCTCTGTCAGTGTCTCCACTCTTCTGATGCTAGTTAATAGCAAGCAATTCCAAATTCCCTCCATCGTCATTCTTTCAATGTTAATGTGATTGGCCTTTGAGGATCACCCTGCCAGGGAGACAAGACAGTCCCCGTTCTACCTCCAAAGCTTCTGCTTCAACAAAGGGGAGCTCTGGACTAAGTGAATAAGGCTTTCAGAATTACCCAGAACAAGGTTCTAGGACAATGTTCCCAAACCTGCTCCTCGGGGACCCACAGATGGTCTACGTTTTTACTCCCTCCCAGCTCTCAGACTGGACTGTCTGAGCAAAAACATGAACCATCTGTGGGTCCCTGAGGACCGGGCTGGGAAACAATGTTCTAGATTTCTTAATCAGTGATGTGAGGGGTCCCACATTACCCAAGCCACATACGAACCAGTTATAAACGTTTGCTAAGCCCAGGAAAAACAGCATCTCCCTGTCAGTTTCTGGCATGAAACTGATCCATCTTTAGCACTTGCAAGCTTAGTACTTAACTGAGCAAAGGTACTTCATTAACATGGAACTCACATTTTTCCACCTTTGTGTACAAATCACTGTCCAAATTGTCATATTCGATACAGGGCCGGAGGCCTTGTTTGCTATTTCTATAAAGAAAAATTGGGAAGCCATGGGCAAGGTTGATAGATAGAGTTTTGAGGGCTTCATCAATATGCTGTAAATGAGCCTAAGAGATTACGGAAGAGACGATGGGTAAATTTGGCTTTGAGGAAATGATGTACCGGGGAGCAATTTGCTGGAGTAGCTCTAGGGCCGGAGTGGAAGAAGCGAAGGCAGCCTGGTTTAATGTAAGCATCTGGAACTCTGCATATTCAGGAGGTACATTATCCACTGCTGCTGTGTCAGGGCGTCCTATTGCAGTAACACAGCATGGCAGAGCTCGGCATGGGGACAAAGAGGAGAATCCAAGCCAAGAGTTGGTGTTTTTTTGCAGGATACAGACAAGTAATGCCAACATATATGTTAAGTGTAACGATGTATGTTTAAGTGTGTGGGGACAGAGGGGGTTGAGATCACGAGCATCTGGGGGGGGGGGGGGTTTCTTGGTGAATCTCACCAACTCACAGTCTTAGTGAAGCAGTTTGACGGATAATTTCCCCAAGGGCTGGTCATCCAGGAAGGTGACCTCCAAGTGGAGATTGATGGGTCACAGGGGACGAACCTAGTGTCCCCCAGCCCCTGGGTCGATTGACACAACTACAGGCCCAGAGGAGGGTCCCATTGGTGATGCTGGCGGCAAATTGTTTCTGTGTCACATCGAAAAGAAAAAAAAATACAGAAACTTTGAGCTGGGTCTATTGAGATGGTCTGTCACCCCAAGGTCAGACAATCGGTACGTATATCCTGATCCAGCATAGCACAGATTGAGCTGTTGTTGTAGATGTTTCAGCCATTCCTCACAGCATTATTCATCATGTCTAAATTATAGTCAATTTTAAGAAGTGAGACAGGCCTGTCAGAGGCCTACTGTAAGGGGCTTTTTCCTTTCTTTTGGATAAAACAGCATTACAGAAAGTACCTGGAAAACACTTGTCCTCCCTGGCTTATTCAAGTATATCAATTTAAAACAATACAACGAGAGCTTTTATTTTTAAAAATCCCTGAGGTAAGCTTTTATCACCTCGGGATTGATTAAATGGCTTCCTTGGTAAGCTTTTAGATGTAATGCCAAACAATTTTGTGCATTTCCTTTGTATTAGCATTGTGTTCATCTAATAATAGCCCTTTCTGCTGAGCAATTGTTTATCGCGTCATATTTCAGTATCACATCGACGAAATCCCCGTGCAATCCTCTAGTTGGAGTTCTTTGATTTCTCCAAAGACAAAATTTTTGGATTCTTGAGTATTTTGACTCATCGATTCCTGCAGCCAGTCATTCAGCCCCACTGGTACAACGTCAATGCTTCGCGAAAAAGTAGGGATGGTTAATAAGAATAGAAATATTTATTTGATGTTTGACACATGCGTCATACCATGCACGAGCAGCAGGTGGCGTTAGCGAGGACAGGGACTCCGGGGAATCTTGTGGGAATCCTTAGAATGTGATGTCATTGTGTCGTAAGCAAAGATGACTGCATTAAGGAAATCACCTGTGTCTCATGGACATGACTACTTAGACCAACAGCTATCCTCTGTTCTGCCTTGAAACTCTTGTTGTGGGCATAGAGGCCCCTGAGTTGTTTCTTCTTGCCTATTGTGACCACCTAAGCTCCCATTTTGTCTCCCCTCATAGAGTTTCATGTTTTTTGTGCATCTGAAGATACAAATATCTGCTCACAGCCCCTGCCACCGTCTGCGTTTGTACTCAACCATATTTCAGATGGCTGACAGAATGTTCGCCGATTCAGGGCCCTTAAGGAGTATAGGATTGAGTCTCCAACTGCAGGCCCCACTTGTTTTGTTTGTGATTAATAATGAGAGCACCAGGGCGGAATGAACACTAGGCAATCTGAGGGGATATTCAACATATAATTCTCTATGAAAGAGCAGAATGAACAGCAAAAATCAATCAATGCAGCTATGTGTGCTGTGTGGGGGAGAGTAAAAGGGGTTATAACTGTCCTGCGGATGTTTCTGCCCCGAGACATCAGTTAAATAAAAGTCTTCAGACTGCATAAATAAATGATTATCAAAGTTTGGTCCATGAACGCTCACTAGGGCCCATTGTTCAGAGTATTTTCATCCTTGTATTAAAACAAATCTGTCTGTGGGGGTCAAGCCATTTTTGAGCAGCTTAGCAGGATGTCTTTGTTAATCAGAGGACTGGGTCCCCTTGCTTTCTGACTAAATTAGGATGCATAAACTTGTGCTAGCAACTCCGTTTTGAATTTGTTGAATGTTCTGTGTTCATTAAATCATTAGATGTGTTTCACGTGAACAAATTCAGTGTAGACTTTTTTTAAGGTACAGAACCATCCAGGCCATTAGTTTCAAATGTTGCTACCTTTAAAGGTTTTTTTTCCATAGGTCAATGTATGGATTACCTAAAATAATGATCAACCCCTCCACACAGATGGCCTCGAGTAGATCTCATTTGAGGAATTGCTTTGTTCCAAGTATCTCTCGAAACAAAAAAAGTCCATATTTAAAGAAAAACATACATATTAAAACAAACCCTGGAATCCTCTCCCGGATTGACACTCCCAACAAATAAACAAGCAAATATAGGTGGGAATATAGTAGGTCACTCTTCATCTTACTAACTGCTTATAGCACTTTGCAAGTTCCAGACTTGAGTGTCAGGGAAAGTAACGTTTTTCTTTTCTTTTCTCAAAATGCCTCACATTACCCCCATCCTAAGCTCCCAGTGAGCAAGCCAGAGGCGAAAGTGACAAGGAAAAACTCTCTAGAAGGAAGAAACCTTGGGAGGAATCAGACTGAAAGGGGAAGCCCAACCTCCAGGGGGCAGTAGAGGAAATCAAATGAGCAAGATGGCAAAGTCCCAGTTCACGCTGTCTGGATTTTAAGATCAACGGTGTTTGGCTGATGCAAGCTTAGACTTTAGTGCAGAGTGGCCGCATTCCACATTACACAGTTCAGTGGAAAACCTGACAGGATCATGACCCTTTCTGCCCAAACGTTAGTTCATTTAGTTCTTTTAATGGTCAACTTTATGTGAGAGACAGTCGTTGTCCTGTTGCAGCTAATGTGGTGGTCAGACCTTTTCACCATATCCCCTGCATCACTAATGTGCAGATCGGTTAGCTGCCATAAACCACGTTAGCCAGCCACTTGGAGTGGAGCACAGAGCATCAGTGGAAACTTGGCTCTCATGGAATACATTTTTACTGATAGATTTTTATAACCTTCTTGAATTTCGCTTAGGAGAACTGCAAGCTTGTCAGTGGAGCTCTGAGTCACGTACATTTTGTGAGCTGTCTTAAGCTGTCACACTGTCAAAGCATCAAGTATCTTCCTGAATATGTTTCCTAATTTTTTTTTTTTTATCGACGATCCATTGCTCAGCGGGGAGCTCAACCCTTGAGTGCTGGTACGCCACGATAAAGCAGGTGTTTCAGCTTTGCTTGAAGGTAAACAGATGGACAAATCGAAGAACCCAGGTGTTTGCATCTGCTCAGCTATATGGCATCATGTGACTCAAGAACTACGGCTATTTCATGATGTACATAAATGCAGACATGTGAAAATAAGACACCTTTCTGGTCAGTCATAATGAAAATGGGACTTCTGTGCTAGTTTCTAATCTGGGATAGATCTATTAAGTTGAACCATCCTCAGCGTAACCCTGGGATAGCCTGTTGGCTCTCTAAGTAATGCTTGTAATGAATTAAGTAGGCTGAACAAGCCCCCTGGGGACAATGAAGCCCACTCTGCATGAAGAGAGGAGAGCAAATGAACAGTCAGCTTTAGTACTGAAGTTACTGGCCGGGGTTCAGACTTTGTTGCGTCTCCAGTATTATTGTGACAGTAAATACCCCCAGTCCAGGTGAAACGAATAATCCTGATGCCAAGACCAGATTTCTCCAGTACATGTGTTCTGCCGTTAAAAGGATAAGAGCAGGTCTGCAGATCATCTGGAGCAGGTCCAAAGGGCGAGAGACCATCAAAGGTGGACATTTCAGGTGCAGAAAGTTGAAGTCCAGATGTTGTTTCAACCGACCACTTGAGTACTCTGTCACTGTGATTCGTCACACTCAACTGGTTGGTGAAAACAAAGCCATGGTCTGGATTTGTACTTTCTGGACCTGAAATGTCCATCTCTAAAAATAAGCCTAATCTTGTGTTCAGGCTCTGACTGCAGTGCACAGGTGCCCAGACCTTTAAGACACCATGGGAATCCAAAGGGAGAGAACTTGCCCCCCACAAAGACACAAACGCAAAGGGTTTACTGAGCCAGGAAGCAGGATGGATCTTGACACCATATTCCCCCATGGAAACAGGTTTTATCAGCCGCAGAGCTAAAGTAACCGTGACACTCATTTCCGTCACATTTCTGGGTTACTAGGCGCCTTATGGAACTTCACTATATAACTGATTAAAGAAGGTGTGTGGTGATAGTGGTCATGCCACATTTCACGTTAGTCATTGTGAGTATAGTTAGAAAACGAATGTTCGCAGAATATTTATTTTGAGATTCGAGGGATGCCCTGAAGAGAGCTCAGGGCACAGCGGCAAGTGACAGAAATGTGATGCTTTAATCTTCGCAACTGTGAAATTCCATTTTTTTTCCTGGTGATTGATAATGCAGATCAAAAGGCAAGCAGCCAGCGCATGAGCTATGATAACACCTGTAACACTTTACTGAAGGTGATCATTCGTCATGCATTATAGATGCCTTTATAAATGTATTACAATGGTCAGCATAAGAATCAGTAAAGCATTACAAAATCTTCTATTGACAGTCATAAGGCATCAGATTATAACACTTCAATGAAGCTCTGATCTATAATGCACTATAGATACCTTCATATGGCATTATAATGGTCAGTATAAGAATTATAGATACTTTGTACTGCATTATGAAGGAATCTGTAGTGCATTATAGATCAGAGCTTCATAATGTATTCACAATGCATAATAAACATGGTTATAATGTGTTACGTCTTTTTGTATTTACAGCCGTGTTTATAATGCTTCATGATTACATTATAGTGTGTTAATAATGTGTTCATAGATCCTTATAGACGTATCATTCATAGAAAGTGTTACCATAATATCTACACAGTAAGGCAGGTAGTGAGGGAGCTCTTCACAGGAGATGATCCCAAAAGATCATGCCGGTGGATGAGAAACCGCATTTTGGCTTCCCGTGGTGTGACAGTTATGGGTCACTGCCGATACGACAAACCTCACAATCACACACGTTCACTATAACTCTCACCCCCATCAGCCAAATCAGGCAGGGCGACTGATTGCTAAGGAGTGCCATCAAATTGCCTCGATTCATTACGTTGGGAGGTACACGGGCCACATCAAGGGGTGAAGAAGAGGAGATGGAAAAAGAGAAGGAGCTGTTACCACCTTCTTGTCCATTTGACGCACCATAAGGAGACCATAATGTCAATTCAGGAAGCCATCATGAAAACATAAGGCTCTGCCGAGGTAGAACAAGTGCTAGCGATGCAAACCACTGCAAAAATCAGCACCATAAGGCCAGCAAGCAGTAAGGGTCTGCTGCTTCAGCGATGTGCCACCTGGCTAACTGGCTCAGCACGAGATTCTTGGCCTGCAGAGGGACCGAAACAGATGTAGTCATGTGACCGAGCTGCGGTCATCAGACCACAAGTGATGCCATTGTACTCCAAGGCAGCAGTCAGATAAACAAAAACAACGAACAATCGATCTGTAACTGGAAAAAAATGATCAATATAAAGATTTTCTTCATTCATTTGGAGAAGCAATGCTATTGTACATCTGGACGGCATCTGTTGCTACAATTCCTCAATTTAAGAGAAACAATTTCTGTTACATAACCATCTTATATCTAATAAATAGTCGACATAGCAGCCTCCTGATACTGGTCGATATATGATAATCTGATTTTGCGGCAAGGTTCACAAATCTGGATATTATTCCCTGGCCTGTTTTTCCATCTTTGTTATAAAAGCGAAGATATTTAGAGCCTTTGCAATTTAAACAATTGGATTGTGTAAAGCTGTAGGCTAAGAGACAAAAAGAAAAACATTTGGCTAAGACATGAAATGCAGTCGCCAGTTAAGAGTTAACCCATGACAATGAACCTCCTCTGGTCCCCTCTCGCTGTATGCAGCAACAGTCCCATCCACCCTGCTATCGATTTCTCTTGCTGGGGGGGGAGATGATGATGTCTGGCAGCTGTAGGGTGCCGAGCGTATCTATTCTAGAGTTGGGGTAGTCGGAGTTCAGAGCAGCAAAAGAGCAGGAATGGGAGCTAGAGAACGCCCCAGTTCAGCAGGCCGAAGGGGTTCATCGAGAGGGGTTCCTGTATCTGCTCCGGGGCGCTGATAAGTTTGTTTTTGGGGTAGGTGGGAGGGCTGGCCCGGGGGACTCGGAGGGGGGGGGGGGTATTC
>JAODJX010000146.1:111564-122853 GCA_026776945.1 Isichthys henryi
GGGCTGCGCCGGGACATCCGGCAGCGGAGGCGGCTGCTCGGGCGCTGGAGCCGAAGCTTTTCGGAGCTGGATTAACCGTTTAAGGTCCTCGGCCAGTCGCTCGAGCTCACCTCGCTCAGAGGAGGGAGTGAACGCCTCGAACTCCTCCCTTAGCCGCGCGGTGAGCTGTTCCGCCTCCGGGCTACACGGAGCGGCTGAATCCTCCGTCACCCTCCAGTATAGTTCCTGGAGGGCGAAGAACTGATTAGCGAGGGACGCCATCGCTCCAGGCAGAGGCAAGGGGAGCGCCTCAGGAGTGGCTGCCACAGGCGGCGGGACTGGTAAGTCCTGTGCGGGGAAGACGGACGCGGCCCCTTTAGGGAAGCGGGGCACCCGCGGGATAGCGTCACGGACCGCACGGATTCTTCCCAAATTGGCCAGCCGCTCGGGCCGGAAGACATACCGCTCGAGGGGTGGCAGTTGCTCTGCGGAGATCGGCCTCGGGTCCGGGAACAGGAGGGGCTCCTCGTCCTCGCTCGCGAGCCAAAGCCGGGCTAGTGAGCAGGCTCCCAGGCGGATCGTCTGTTCCTCTGGGATCCTCCTGCTCTGCTGCTGCTTCTTTCTTTTGAGGTCTGTCATTCTGTTACGATCGCTGCGTAGCGAACCAGAGATCGTACGGGCAGGTGGCCAAAGGATCAGGCAGAGAAGCGAAAGCGGGGTAACGGGGTTTTAATTAGGTCACGGGGAGCCGGGAGCAAGAGGCACATACGAACATCCATCGAACCACAATGACAGACAAGGGAAACAGGTAAGACCAGGACTTAAATACACCAGATAGAGCAAACTAATCAGACACAGCTGGAGACAATCGGGGAATCACACGTGGGTAATCAGGGGGCGTGGCACACAGGAGGATCGGACGAGCTGGGCATCACAGGTACAAGGTCGCCGGTTCAAACCCAGCCGCAGCCCATCTGCGGGTCCTTGAGAAAGGCCCAACTTCCTGGGCACCCCAACAGGTGGCTGCCCTACGCAGACAGCTTGCTCTACAAGAGCAAGTTGAGGAAGGCGTAAGGAAGAATTTCCCCACAGGGACAGTAAAGGATCTATTATTATTATTATTATTATTATTATTATTATTATTAAATAGCCTGCCTCTAGACACAATACAGCCAGCACCATAAAACAATTACAAACTCAGAAGCAAACTCATTTCTGAGAAGGCATACAGTGCTCATGCAAACACAGCATAGGTAAACTTTTAACTTTTTTAAACATGCTAGAAAATCTTGAAAAGCAATAATCATTAAAATTGCAACACTCTATTTTTTCTGTGACAGAGTAAAAATGTTTTAGCATAACTCCCTGTGCTGTAATGTTCATACATTGAATAGAAGGTAAGAAAAAGCCTGATCTTAATCTAGCAGACTAACGATGTATGAATTGCTTGTGCGTAACGTGATGTTCGTATAAATATCGCACATCTTCCAGCCCTACGATATACTACCCGTTTTTCAAATTCAGTATAAAATACCCCACCTCGCTTTGTGATTTCATACAGTACCAGTGGAATATCAGCGTCTTGAAGTTCCGTACTTCTGATCACGCAGGATTAAATGCCAGGCCTTGTCTTGGAGCTCATAGTAGGTCAGAGGGTCTGTAGCCGAGATTCATCTGCCAAAGCTGAGCTTCCTGGAACCCCCCACCCTGAGGTTATGGCCTGTTTCACTCATACCCTCCCACATGCCCTGGGTGTCCCTTTGTACCCCCTGTGGGCATCCTCTCTTCCCAGATTACGATGTTTTACTGCACGCTTTCTCTTCCTTTATCTCTCCCTGGCGTATCTGCAGTCCCAGTCAGCTCACGCTCTCTCTGGTCTTTGCCATGTCGTGTATTAACCAGCTTTTTTTTTCCCCCCACTCCAGAGTCAGATCTACCCCACTAATTCCTGGAGATTCCCACCGCAATCTGCATACAACTTGACCAGTTCTATGCAATCTGGAAACCAGTAAGTATAGAGATTGTTCTGAAACTTCCTACCTCCATCGCCTTCGGTCTGTTTGGGGTATCTGCTTTCCCCTGCCTTAGTCTGGGAAAACCGGTGGTAGTATGAAGATGTTAAGCGCTCGTCTTTTTCTTGATGGCTGTCAAAAGCTTGTTTTACTGCCTGCGAACCTTTGGCTTTTGTAGGTGGTGTGAGTTACAGTCCGGTAATGGGCTGCTTTTTCTGTGGCACCCATATGGATATCAGTGCATTATCTCGCGCGTCATGCTGTCTCAAAAGTCTTATTTATGGAAAAAGAATGGGAATTACTGGGAGTTTTTTCTCGTCAGCTGGCCTTCAAGACACAGAGTGTCCTGATGAGCAAACTTTCAAGATCAACCGGTCTGACACGCCGGGACCTTCGCTCTTGGTACTCTGCAGTGGGATGTAACTGCCCTCTTATGTCTTCAGTAACCTATTTTTTTTCATGGCACCCTGTCCTGGGTGTGATCGGCGACCTCCCCCACCCTTTCAAGTGGCACTACAGCCCAGTCATGCAATTTTTTGTAATCTTCTAGGTATGTGGAGAGCGAGCATAAGGCCCCTGGTTTTGTGTATTCCTCATTAGTGGATTCAAGAGGTGGGCGTTTGTCCCAGATAGAAGAAGCCAAACTGAATGAGACGCCAGTGCTTTTGTTCTTTGAAAATCTCCTGAGCTATTTTTCGTATTACAATAGTGGTCAGTTCAGAATTCTGTTCAGCACGGGACAGTTTTTGGCTCTTTGCTGCGTTTTTGCTTTCTCTGCCCCTGTATCTTCTTCCGCCTCCGCTTATTATTCTGCTCTGTTCTCTCGAAGCCCTTTCGGCTATTGGCTACACCAACTCCAGAGACTTAATCTCAGTACTGCATAGGAAAGCGTTTTGGCAAAGCGGCATAGACCTCAACCCAGACTGTCATGTTGTGGCCGCTGGTGTGGCCTCAGGCTTTAATGCAGGACCTTCGGGTACACTTGGAGGGGACACGCTCGAAAAATCAGTGAATTTCACTTTCTGCCCATTAAAGTGGTGTTCCAAATGCCTGGAGCAGAGGGCAGTTTTAGACATTGCCCTGTAGACGTTGCCGTCTGAGTGTTTTGACACATCCCCCCCACTGGAACGGTGGCCGTACTGAAGCTGCACTTGGTTTTGACAAGAAGTTCACCAGCCTGACAGGTCAGCAGCAGGGCTGCTTCCTGAACCACAGTTGGATTTTCTTCCTCCCTCGATAAT
Organism: Isichthys henryi; assembly: GCA_026776945.1. Lineage (NCBI taxonomy): Eukaryota > Metazoa > Chordata > Actinopteri > Osteoglossiformes > Mormyridae > Isichthys > Isichthys henryi. The sequence goes on from JAODJX010000146.1 coordinate 114,797, forward strand.
GACTTTATAATGACATTTTACCCCTAAGGAAGAGGGGATTGGCCATTTGTAGAGTTTGTCACAGAGGTAGGAAAGTATGGTGTGAAAGGGGTGTCGTCATTTGCCAAAATTCCTGCCCTTTAATAAAGAGTTGTGTCTCTAAAGGTTTGGTCAGGAGGTCACTGTTTGACCCAGTGAAAAGAATGACAGGGGGTGGCATGGTGGTGCAGTGGTTAGCACTGTTGCCTCACACCTCTGGGACCCGGGTTCGAATCCCTGCCTGGGTCACATGTGTGTGGAGTTTGCATGTTCTCCCCATGTCGTTGTGGGGTTTCCTCTGGGTACTCCGGTTTCCCCCCACAGTCCAAAGACATGCTGAGGCTGATTGGAGTTGCTAAATTGCCCGTAGGTGTGTATGTGTTAGTGAATGGTGTGTGAGTGTGCCCTGCGATGGGCTGGCCCCCCATCCTGGGTTGTTCCCTCCGGACCCCCCCGCGACCCAGTAGGATAAGCGGTTTGGAAAATGGATGGATGGAAAAGAATGAGAGGTGTCCATTTGTTAGGGTGCTTAATCCTCTTTGAGGAGTGCTTAGGCCAGAGAAGCATGCCATGGACCACCTTCAGGTGGAACCCAGGAGCTTGCATGTTCCTCCTCTTTTTATGGGTGAAGAGAACGACCTTCATGCGAAAAAGCCTGCAGTGTTTCGTGGTGATTTGCAACGAGGAAGTGTGTAAAGTGTAGTGATTTCTGAGCAGTGTTATCATGGTGTGATATTACTACCTTACCCTGATAGGCTTGTTTACCCTGAGTCAAAGCGAAACTACACAGTAGCCTAGCTGCCTTTCTAAGGACTTCTGACTGAGGTAATGGAAATCGCGTTTCACGTTAATAAATACTCTAAATGCTTTGTTCCATCTTTCGGGGTAAAAATTGGACTTTCCTAGTCTAAAGCTAGTTATTTTCCATGAGGAAGTGATTCTCTTAAACGAGGCTGCAATTGTTTTCTGAGATGACTGTCACGTGACCGGAGTGTTGGAAGATTACGACGTGGGGTGGCTCACTGTGTAAATGTGAGGTGGTGGTCACAGCGAGAGGCCAGCAGAGGTGACCTCCTTGCCCTGTGGGGACGGGAAACGGTCATGATAGCATTGGGGTGACCGATGGCCGTCCTTGATTTGAGCCGGTGTGTCATGTGATGGTAAGGGCAGAGTGACGTGCGGAATCAATTGGCAGCAATAAACTGGGAACCTTATGAATCTGCAGTGCTATTTATAGGCTCAAGGCTTCGAGGTTATTGCCAGCCGGCTTGAACATTGCGTAATGACAGGCAATAATGTGACGTGCCCCCGGGTTGAATGCTATTGTCAGTCTGGGAGGCAGCGATAGGCAAGTAGGGAGTGCAGGGGATCGCCTGGAGGCCACGGGGATCAGTGAGAGCCCACAGGGCTGGTCATGCGGGCAACGTTGTGATGAAGGAGCCTCTGTGCGTGTTTGCCACTCCTTCCTCGTGCGTTCCACAAGTTTTGTTGTTTCCGACGAGGGATGTGTCCATAGGTCACACCGGAGCGACATGCCTGTGTCTGACCAGCCGTTCTGTTATGTGTCTTTCTCTTAGGCAATACCACTCAAGTCCTGCTTTGGATATGCACCCGGAAATATTCGACGACGTGGATTTCACACACTTTAGCCTGCCCACCAACGGAGACTTTTCTCAGGTGAGTGTTGAGAGATCCTACTTTTGCTTCCGCCGTCCATCATCTACAAGATTGGTGACTCATAATGCTCCCTGCTCACTCCCTGCTTGCTGTCAGTCCCCCTCCTGTCCCTTGCAGAGTTTCTGACTCCTTTAGTTTTTTTTCCCCATCTGGATTATAGAAGAGCTCTTAGGAAGCAATGTGGTCTGATTTATATTTCACCACTATCCACCCACCCTCACCTTCCCTCCCACCTTGTACTAATAACGGTATTTACTGTAATAGCAGTCCCCATGCCAGCCTGAATTGTGGTCACTGCCTCTGGTTTAAACGATCTTTTTGCTGGCTTGACTTGTAGCGGTATTAATAGCCAGTGTGTGCGTGCTGTAGTGGATTCTGAGCGCTGAAGGGAGATCACAGGGTACTGATGCAGTGTTGTACCCAGTGCTTAACTAGTGCCACATCCTGTCAGAATGCAGTCCAACTGCTCAGTTTTTGTCTGTCTGCATTCCGGCATTTATTTGCATGGATCCAGCAGCACTCTCTGGTTAAAAAAAAAAAAAAGACAATAACTTAAATAAAATAACCATGTGTTTAATTTTCAGATCAATTTTCACTCGGTTTCGCATCTTTTATTAGTTTAGATGTATTCTTAAAAATACATAGCATCTTTTCTACACTGAGTTTTGTATGTATTCCAGGACCTGTGCTTGCCTCAGTACCCCTCCTCTCTCATATGCTGTATACATTCTGAATGACAAATGAAGCACTTACCATAGCGGGGGTCCCTTCTGATTGACTGCAGGCCTCCGTCCGCCTGATGTGTGTGACACGTGGCATCATGAATCCGGCAGCTGGAGTCTTGTTTCCTGTCGCCTTTTTATTTTCTCTTTGCGGTGCCCAGTCCGCACTTTAGTTTTGCCGTTTTCTGAGGCGGTATCTGTGATGAAGGGATCTGAATCCCCGGCTCGGTGGATGTCTCCATGCTCTTGCGGGTGCTCAGGGCCACATGGTTACACAGGCAGGTGGCTCCTTTTGCGCTCCCTGCTCAAATGGAGGTTTGTTTGGCTTGTTTCTTGTCCCTGCTATGCAAAGTGTGGGTCACAGATGCACAGCTTAGTGGGTTCTTTTCTCCCATTGCCCCCACCCCCCCCACCCCATTCGGAACATGGCCTTGTGTGTATGCAGGTCATAGGGCCGGCCGCAGGGACCCCGGCCCCTTTGTGGTTAAGCGGGGGCGACCAGGTTGGCGTGCTGCAGCTCAGTCACTCAGTCACATGTAGCATTTACACCTCTACAGGTGTCGGCCTTCAACCGTTGCTGAGCGCACTCGTCCCTGCAGAAGTGAGACCGCGTTGGTCGTGTCTGTTCTGTTTTTGATTCTCGTCCTCTCTTGTCATCTCACCGGTGTGAGAAGTGCACTGATGAATTGTTGCCCTTTGTTGTATGCGAGCGTAATGCTCTATCAGGATTTCCTCTTATTGTGAAGAGCCACTACGCACGCTGTTTACAGGATGTTCGCGCGCACAGTGAAAACAGCCTCGATAACCTCCATTTCAGCCTTAAGGAGTTGAGGTCGGCGTTTGCACATTCCGGTCATCTGCTCTCATGTATGTGAAGGGCCTCGCGTTTGCCTAGGAATTCTGGCTCAGCTGCAGGCCATAAGGGCGAGCAGGAGCAAGACCGGAGGAGATGCCGGGCTGACTCATCCTGCCTGGTCGGCAGGGCGCCCTGTTCCCACCACAGGCCAGCATCTCGCTGCCAGTGACTCACCCCACTTTTCGCGGTATGCCTGCACTGTGTGCCCCTCTGCCCCGGGCCGGCTGTCGACTCCCCAGCGACGCTGAAACCCACGGCTGATTCGTGGTAACGAAATGACAGGTCGTGGCCTGGCGAGGGTGAGCACAGCGGGCAGGAAGCCGCTGAGTTTACCACGGAGGGGAGGAGAGCGAGAGGGAGCGTTTCAGGCAGCGACATGCAGTAGTAATGTCAATAGTAACCGAGAATAGTGATCGAAAACACTGAGAAGCAGTCACACCGCGGGAGTAGCGCGCTTGTGCTAAATGGTTTCACTCTGGAGGCACTCGGGTGACTTTCCGCGCATGTGCATCAGGCTTCATACTGCCCAGCCGGTGAAGATCAAGCTTAGGTGAGCACATTGGTGCCCCCCAGTGCTTCCATCAGAGTACTGCTACAGGTAAATGCGTGGGTGCCGCGCCGAGTTCACGGAAGGTTTCTGGGAGTTCGCTGACTGCTTGCTGCTCTGGTTTTCGATGGCTGTGATCTTTATGCGGCTGTGATGTTGTTTTCGAGTGTTAACATGACAAAATGAGCTTTCACAGAGGTCCGGTTCTCTTCCCGGACCTCTGTGCGGTGCTGTTTCTGCTCCTCAACCACCCCCCCCGCCCTCCGGGGACAGCTCCATTGATTGTGTGAGGGGAGGCAGTGACTCGTCCGCGCAGAGATTTGAACCGCGGTGGGGGTGGGGGGCTGCATTCCCGTCCATGATGCTCCCCCGTCCTCGCCGCCGTGGCGCCGCGTCCCGTCCTTCACTGAGTTATCAACTGAAATGATTCTGGCGGACTCTGAAGGGTCCTGCAAGTGCATCCGGTAAATAAGAATCTCCCTCCCCCCAGCCGTGTTACTGGGGTCCTGTCCCTGACACACACACCTTTCAGTTAGGAGGGCCTGTCATCCAGGAAAGCCCCATGACTCCTGGAAGTAGCGGCTGACCGCAGAATGTGAACCAACTCTCAGGCAAAGGGCAGCACCTGGCAGAGAGGAAGTCTGTCCCACGGAAGTCGGCGGCACATGGTTCATGGACAAAAGCAGCATCCCACAGGTGCTAAAGGGGTTTTTGACCGACTGTTACGCCGTGTATAAAAGGCCAGCGAGGGCTTTAGAGATGGCAGAGTCACACGTGAGGAGCCATGATTTAGGCGAGTGTAGGAGTCACGGGAACAGAGGGAGTCGCACTGTTTACACTAATAATGCGGTTGAGTTACACCATATTCAGAAAAATGGGCTTTACTGCCAGTAATTTCAGTCACTTACCAACGAAGGCATCATTTCCTGAAAGCTCCTCCCCTCCCCTCCCTCCCCCCTCCCTCCCCAGCTCACGCTCACTGCCAGCGGGCCAGACCGCATTCAGAGCGAGCAAGCAAGTGAGCCCCTATGCAGATAGCCGGCACTCCCCTGGCAGCAGGAAGCTTCCCGCAGAGCCGGCGAGGCAGAGGGGCTCTGTGCGCCGTGCGTGCAGCTGCGTGCCTGCCGGGACAGGACAGGGGGAGGACGGACCCTGGCATAGAGAGAGAGAGGGAGAGAGACGCATGACTTCTCGCTCGCACTTTCACCCGCAGCTCGGCCAGCTTCCCAACAGCATTAGGACTCATGTCTCAGATGCAGCTTTGGAGTAAACTCTATTCTCAGCTGGGACTGCCTCTCCCTAAGGTACCAGCTGGCCTGCGGCGGCCTGCGCTGCTCCGTCATTTGTGATCTTTCTCTGTAGCTGTTACCATGACGCTGATTGGAAGTTCATTAGGCATAGTTGTGTTAAGGCTCATATTGTGTCTTTTTCTTGTGGGGTGGGGGCAGGGGCTGTTTTCAGGGTTAATATCAAAGCTCGTCCTGACCGCCGCTTTACTTCCTTGTTTGCCAGCTGGCAAAGAGCGAAGTTCACACGTAACTAAATATATTAGTGCTTATGGAGCTCGGGCTACCCGCTTGTTATCGCAGCCGGCCAGCCGGCCACCGGGGCGAGGGGCAGCCGGCACAGGACAGCGACCGCCGCACTCCTGCAGTAACCGGCCCTGAAAGTGCTGCGTGTGACCGAGGAGGGACACGTCCCCCGTTTTTGCCCGTGGTTGAATTCCCAGTAGACAAAGCCGACTTCCCGTATGGAACCTGACGCGGGGAGTGGCCTGCCTCAGGCACACTCGGTACTGTAAGACTGACGTGGGGTTTTCGTTGCAAATGTCACCTGGCTGTCAGTTCTCATGAAGAGGGCAAACATGGGAGCCCCGAGATTGACAGTTGGCTGCTGGGAGGTGTAGCCTCACTGCCTGAGAGGTGCCGTGGTCTCTCCTCGGGCCTCGGGACCCCTAAACTGTTTTAGCTGTGAGAGGGAGAAGGGCTCTGCACGTTCCTGGAAGCTGGAGACCACAGTTTCCACCGTTTCATCGCACCCGTGACCGGGCCCTCGGGGGGTGTGGGGGGGAGCATTGTCAAGGGCTGTTGTTCATCTGTGCGGGGGTCCCCAGAGATTCTGGCCGCAGACCTTAATTTACCCATAAAGGAAGTGGGGGGGGGGGGGGGGGATTTGATTTTGTTCATTTACAGTTTGAATATGTCATCTTCAGAAGGGGAGACGCAGGTTTTAATTTAGCTCTGCCAGATTTGAAAATATAATTTTTATAAAGGTAGTTTGTGTGTGTGTGTGTGTGTGTGGAGAAATTAAGTTTCTGTTCAGGTCACTTTACCCATCCGTTACTTTTGTTCACTTTTTCCTTTCCACTCTGAGCTTTAGAGCCTGATGTAATGATGTGTGTTCAGGGGTTACCTACGTGGAGCCCACCATGACAATGTCGAGGGTTTAAAAAAATCCGTCATGAAACATTGATTTACTGTAAACCAGTCAGAGTTTCCACCAGATCACGTCTTTACCCATCCGGTGGCATTGACTGCTCCCCTGGCCTTATCTGGCCAGCCGCAAAGGGCAGCGTGTGCGTGTGTGTGTGTGTGTGTGCGCGCGTGTGTGTGTGTGCGCACAGCTGTGCATGTCACGGCTGGCTCTGTGGTCGCTGTGACCGTTCTGTTTGCTGAAAGCAGGTCCCAGTCACCACACAGACACACACACACACACACACTGCACCAGTGGCTTTTAGGGCTTGTCAGCCTGCTTGCCTGTTCAAGCTGTCCTGCAGTGGTGTCACACTGGAACAGCGCAGTATTATTCACTGGTGTCTCGCTTGCACAAAGATGGCAGAACCCGATTGCGTAAAGGAGCGCACAGGGTGATGTCATCAGGGTGCAGGGTGATGTCGCCGTGGCGTGGGGTGGGGAGCTTGTCGTCAAGGGGTGAGGCCTGGCAGCCGGGGCACAGAGTGCTCTGTCCTCAAACGGCACCGTTTGTCCCAGACATGGCACCGTGGCGCTCACAGAGGCATGTGGTCCGGTCGCGTAAGTGGGCGTCTGCCACACTTCCACAGTAGTAATAAAATGCATTGGCAGCGTTATAAAACTGCCTAGTTTTATCTCTATATATTTACATACTGCAGACAAATATGTGCCAATATGTAAAATAAATCATGAGCAAGTTATTGCATCGCCATTATTTTTCATGTGGCCATTATTTTAAGGACTGGATTTTAAAGCTCTATATGAATGAAATCAGAATGCGTAGCCCATCTCCCGGGGGGGGGGGGGCCGAGGGGGCTAAGTAGTAGCCCTGTGGTGTAGTGCAGTCGGTTTGTAGTTGCTGATCCATTTGGCTGCTTTGAAGAAGAGGAAGAGGAGGGATCTGAGTGGGAGGTCCCCTCCGGGCTAAGGACGCCGTACCCGTCGGTCTTCCACACGCGCTATGTGTGCTGCCTCCCCTCCCCCCAGCATGGCAATTGCCTATTTGTCTCGGGGGGGCTGCTAACAAGCTACTTTCGGCTCCCACTTCCTGGCGGTGGAAGGCGGGGATTCCCTGGCAGGCGAGGTGGGGCCCCGGCAAGGGGGAGTCTGAGCGACACCGGACCGTCCTGGTTCCCCATATCGCCCCTCTGTGTTTTCTGTTTGCAAACGTGTCGTCATGGTGATTGTCGGACCGTCAATCAGTGTCGATGTGAGGATCGGGGTATAGCTCGTTCGTTCTGAAGGTGCCGCGTGAAGCGTTTTCACTGTGATCTCTCTCACCGATCAGCATCGGCATGGCGATTGACCTCTTGCTTATCCCCGAAACGACAGCTCTCTGCCAGGTATTGCCCCCCAGCCTCCCTGTCTCCCCACCAGGGATCGCAGGCTGTAAGCAGAGGGGCTAATGTCAAGTGATGACTTGGTGGAGGGGACAAAATGTAAATGAAGTGGCGATTAGCATCCGTCAGCTGGAGCTGCTTATCTCTCCTCCCCGAAGCAGCTCTCATGCTCTGAGGATCTCTGCTCCATCGCTGGCACCAGACGCTTCTCATTCTTTCATTCACGTTTTTTAATTGTATGCAGAAGCCACGGCTCCCAGACTCTGGGTCTCTATCGAACGTCCATAATTTTTTTTTCTGCCATGCAACGACCACCACCAACCGACCCCCCCCCCCCCGCCGCCCCCCCCCGCCCGGGGGGGGGGCGGGCCCCCGCCCGGCCGCCAACGCGACATGTGAGGTAACTTGCTAGTAGCAAATGTACAG